>ML409238.1:0-37643 GCA_005239525.1 Nicotiana knightiana | reverse complement strand
AATTCCACCCTAATCCAATCCACTGAGTATTTTAAGAGGATTGTGACCTAATGGAACAGAAACACTTTTGGTAATACCAGTTCAGCAGCTACTTGTTAAACCTAGAAAATAACCTGACCACTTAGCTAGATTCCATCCTCAAAAATGAGGAGGATTTCTGGAAGCTCAAACCTAGGATTAATTGGCTTAATGATGGGGATGCCAATACTAGATTCTTCCACACTTCCACTCCCAATAGAAGAAGAAGAAACAGTATCCTCTCCCTCAAAGAAGCGAGTGAAAACTGGCTCTATGATCAAGGAGACATCAAGACATTCATATTGTCCTTCTTCAAAAACCTTTATACCTCCTCACACTCACAAGCTCCCATCTCCATCACCAACTATCTGACCATGACCCATACCCTATCTAACTCTCAAAGGAATACACTGGATAGGTCCCTTGAAATGGGAGAAATAAAAATGGTCATATTCTCCTTCAAGCCCTTCAAGGATCCTGTACCTGATAGCCTCCATCCCTTCATCTACCAGAAGTACTGATGAATTGTAGGTAACTCAGTAACTGACTTCTGCAAGCAATGCTTCACTACTAATTCCATGGATGAGACCATGAATCAAACTCTGTTTTGTCTCATTCTGAAGTGCCCCCAAGCTTCCATGGTCAAAAAATTCAGACCAATTGGACTCTGTAACACAATCTACAAGTCCATCACTAAGATCATTATAAACAAAATCAAGCCAATGCTTCCTGACATAATTGGCCCTAGCCTGGACAATTTCCTTTCAAATAGGAGAGCTTCTGACAATGCTATCATTATGTAAGAGTATATTATACACTTTAGGAAAATGAAAGGGAAACATGCTCACATGATCCTTAAAATAGACCTAGAAAAAGCCTTTGACAAGCTAGAATGATCCTTCATCAGGGACACCCTCCATGCTTTCAACTTTCCTCCTGGGCTGACCAAGTTGATTATGTCTTGCATCAGCTCTTCCAGCATCTCAATCTTAGTAAATGGAGGTAAAACTGAAGCATTCAAGCCCTCCAAAGGCATCAGACAAAGGGACCCCATATCCCCTTACCTTTTCATCCTGTGTATGGAAAGACTCTCCAGGTCAATTGACCAGGTAGTGTTGGACAACCAATGGCAACCAATAAGTATTAGTAGGTCTGGCCCAAAATTTTTCCATCTTTTCTTTGTTGATGACCTTACTCTGTTTGCCTAGGCAAACAACAGGAACTGCACCACCATATATTTTATCCTGCAGTCCTTCAATGAGAACTCTCGACAAGAAATCAACCTCACTAAGTCCAGAGTACTCTTCTCCTCTAATACTACCCAGGACACCATGGAATGTCTCACTAATGCACTATCAATCCAAGCTACCACCTCTTTTGGTAAATACCTTGGTTTTCCCATGCTCCATAACAGATCCATTAGCTCTGACTTTCAGTTCATAATAGAAAATATGCAATCCAAGCTGGCTGGTTGGAAACTAATTGTCTCAACATGACTGGTAGGACCATTCTAGCTAAATCATCCTTTAATAATATATGTAACCATGTCATGCAACCAAGTTGATTATGTCTTGCATCAGCTCTTCCAGCATCTCAATCTTAGTAAATGGAGGTAAAATTGAAGCATTCAAGCCCTCCAAAGGCATCAGACAAAGGGACCCCATATCCCCTTACCTTTTCATCCTGTGTATGGAAAGACTCTCCAGGTCAATTGACCAGGTAGTGCTGGACAACCAATGGCAACCAATAAGTATTAGCAGGTCTGGCCCAAAAATTTTCCATCTTTTCTTTGTTGATGACCTTACTCTGTTTGCCTAGGCAAACAACAGGAACTGCACCACCATATATTTTATCCTGCAGTCCTTCAATGAGAACTCTCGACAAGAAATCAACCTCACTAAGTCCAGAGTACTCTTCTCCTCTAATACTACCCAGGACACCATGGAATGTCTCACTAATGCACTATCAATCCAAGCTACCACCTCTTTTGGTAAATACCTTGGTTTTCCCATGCTCCATAACAGATCCATTAGCTCTGACTTTCAGTTCATAATAGAAAATATGCAATCCAAGTTGGCTGGTTGGAAACTAATTGTCTCAACATGACTGGTAGGACCATTCTAGCTAAATCATCCCTTAATAATATCTGTAACCATGTCATGCAATATATCAATTTTCCCATAAAAATCACCAAGCAAATTGATAGAATTCAGAGGAATTTCATTTGGGGTACTACTCCAAATAGGAAAAAAATGCACCTGGTTAATTGGGATAGAGTCACGAAGAAGAAAGTTGATGGGGGGTTAGGGCTCCAAAAAACATAATTGAAGAACAAAGCAGCCCATGCTAATCTGTCCTGGAGGATCTATCACAACACCTCAAGCTTATGGGCTAGAGTTCTTATTTCTAAGCACTGTAATTGGAACCATACCCCCAGAACCCCTAAATCTCCTACATGGTAATGCATCATTAAGGGTTGGGATACATGCAGAAACGCTAGCAGATGGGTGGTCCAAAAGGGCAACAGGGTAAGCTTCATGAATGATGCTTGGATCCCTAATTAGCCAGCCATTAGGGATATGGTAGAAGGTCCCCTTACCCCAAACGACATAACTGTCAAAGTAGACACTGTCTACAACCCAGGGAACTGGGACCTCTTTTCCATCTTTATGGATCTGCCTACAAGTATCTCTAACATGCTCAATTCTGTCTTCATTCCTATCAACCCTTCCAAGGAAAACAAGCTAATCTGGGGATTGACTCCTAGTGGGTCCTTCACCAATAGCTCTGCCTACACTTTCCTTAGCAAAAATAAGAAGAACTTTGGAAATGAGGAAGAAGGGACCTTTAATTGGATCTGGAAATTACAAGCTCCTAACAAAGTCAAGAACTTCATCTGGATTCTTGCCCAAAATAGGTTACCTACAGGAGTCTACCTTCACAAAATTGGGGATAATCGTAACCCACAATGTTGCTTCTGCCAAAGTATTAAAGAAAAAAGCGACCACATCTGCTTTGAATGCATAAATGCAACTCAATTCTAGCAGGAGTTGCTATCCAAGGCTTCTAACGAGAGTAGGCAACAGAATCCCATTTTCTATCTCAACAATGGCCATTAACTTGGAATAAACTTAGAAACACATCCTTTAATAAAAACATTCATTAGGAGAACATATTTCCTTTTTGTTTCTGGCACATCTGGCTATGCAGGAATCACAACCTTTTCAACAACAAAAAAGATCGATAGAAATTAGAATCAGCATCACCAACACCATCTCTAAAGCAACTGAACACTTTATGGTGGTGAAAAATGTCACCATCAAGAAACCTTTCCAAACCATTATGAGATGGGAGCCCCCCAGGAGAGGGTACTATAAGTTGAATACAGATGGGGCCGTTAGGGGTAACCCAGGCATAGGAGGAATAGGTGGAGTATTTAGTAACCATAATGGGGATTGGATTATGGAGTATATGGAGAATGTACCACATACAACCAATATCATGGCTGAATTGGAAGCTCTCCTAAAAGGGCTAAAGCTAGCTGAGCAAAATGGATGGATCCCTTTGGACATCAACACAGACTCGACAGAAATAATCCAAATGTTACTCACAAGTAACTTAACATATGATCTCATGATTTGTGAATGCAGGTTGTTAATGCAAAGGACGGACATGGTCGTGGTGAGGCACACGTACAAGGAGCAGAAAAGGGTGGCAGAATAGCAAAAGAGGCAGCAAAGCCAAGTTTTTTGGGAAGATCCAGCAAGCAGTTCCTCTGATGCTTGTAAATGATGTATTTTGGGCAGACATCCTAAGAACTGAAGTTCTTAGAAATTTTTAGCATGTAATATTGATATTGTATCTCAAAACATCGCACTAATGAGGGAACTACATTACCCCGGCACTGTCAGTGCTTTGTAATGTATTTTCCAGTTAGTCGTTATATATATAAATATCCTCTATTTAACCAAAAAAAAGTAATTTCCTTAAAAATACTGTTTTAGAATAGAAGTACTCTAAATTTTGATACTACCTACAACTTTTATCAGAGGGCTTAAATTTTGCAACTAATTACGACAAAAAGATATTTTTTGAGCTTTTTCTTCAACACATGTAATTCTTTTTTTTTTTTTTACCTTGAATAGGATATGAATAATATATGGTAACAGTTACTCCATATCTTATAAACAAATGTAACTTGATTAAGTATCTTACTAATGATAATTCTATTTATGTTAGCATTTTCAATGATGGCAGGATATTAATTAACCGATAGGAGCCCCTTATCGTCCAGTGAACATAATCAAGTTGCTGACCTATTAGCCAAAGAAGACGCCAGGATGCTAGAGGGTCGAAGGAGATACGAGAATTCCTTCCTAGTCATTATTTGAAGGGGTTTTTGGTATGATGGATAAACAAAATAATTGTGGGATAAAAATTTAGTACCGTATTATTTCTTGTTGGTATTAATTAATTCTAGGTATAAATTATCATAGGATTAAAAATAATGTCGGGATAACTTACACCTGCAAGAGGATTGAATAGTAATCCCGGAATAAAACAGTAAAATGACATTCTCATAATTAATACAACATGTCAAATAGTTAATAAAAAATAACACCAAAATAACTAATTCCATTATAACTACTCTCAACATAACTTGTCTTCAAATAAAAAACGACCGTTAAGAATTTAAATGTATGTGCTGGCCTAGTGGCTTGGAAAACTATCACTTATCAACACAAATGCCGGATAATTCTATCCACAAAGTTTTACTCAGATGAAAAAATCACATTTTTTTGTTTATACTAAAATTGGAACTCTAATTTCACGATTTTCACCTATTTCAAAGATTGTTTGACAATTTTGTCACTTACTAATGTAGTCAAAATTTGAATAGGCTTTAGCTTATAAATTTTGTACTTACACCAATAAAGCATAGAATGTCAATATTCTTGTTTTTTTGGGGTAGAATACATCGGCAGACTATTAAATTTTTCATTACTTTTCACTTAGACACTCTATCTTGAGTCCGTTTCATTTCAACACTCTAACCACATCTCATATGTGTCATTCAGACACAAAAAGCTGATATGGCAAGACAAGTGTTCCTCACATTTTTCAGGTGCATGACATGGTCCAAAAAATAAGCTCTTCACCTTTCTTGCCGGAAAATGAATAGTTTTTACCGGAAATACTTTCCGATAAATGTTTCTTTTAATTTTTCATTGTTCACACCATTCTATCTCCATTGATGTAATAACCTCCTCTACTCACCCCCTTCCTCTGTTTCTCCTGGCCTACTGTATTCCGACGAACTTTCTGGTGAGCTGTGAGAAGAGAGAAAATGAATGATGGCGAGGAGATCTAAAACTTATAAAGATTACTCGTGGGTTACAAAGATTTTTGGATTTTAGAGGCAACTTTAAGGATCTGCAACTTACAAAGTTTCCAGCGACGTGAAAGTTTTTTGGCCGAACAAGTTCATTTCCGATCTGAAAATTTTGCAAAGTCGTTTCGGATTTGAGAATTTTTATCGGATCTAAAGACATTTCTTGCTTTTTCGTTTCACATTAGATTTGGGGAAGAAACGAAGGTGGTGGAGAGTTTTTCGAAAACAAAGTAGGGGAGTCGTCGGGAAGAGGAAGGAAAGAAGGGGATCGTCGGGAAAGATGACCAAGGGGTGGGTCAGTTTTTTTTTTTTTTTTTTTAAATTTGTTTAAGTTAAATCCACGTGTCCTAGTCTTATTCGTCACTCGGGCGTGTGAATTACACACATCTTATGTGTTTGACTGCCTACAAATTTTGTGTCTAAATGACACATATGAGACGTGGTTGGAGTGTTCAAATGAAACGAACTTAAGATAGAGTGTCTAAGTGAAAAGGGGTGACAAATTTAATGGCCTGCCGATGTATTCTGCCTTTTTTCTTTTTTCCTTCAATGACATCCTACAACAATTTATTTTGTTGGATGGCAATCTTTATTTTATGGAGGCTAGGATTTCACGTTATATAAAATAAGAATAATGCTAAAGTTAATTAGTTTGATCTGCTCTGCATCTTTCTGTTTCTCCCCCGCTAACTGTGGAATGCAGACAGCTAATAGAGGCAAATTCAGAACATGAATATTGTTGGTTCGAGTTTGGAGTTCCACACCACAACTAGTCGATTTATTGTTCGAAATCTATTACTACTTTTACTTAAATTAGTGAATGTTTTTAACAAATATAATGAGTCGTTTGGATGATCTTATATGTTAAGCGCTACAAACGCCTCTGGCTGCTAAGGATGACTTAAAATTACAACAACATACCCAATATTATCCCACATCGTGCAATTTGGGGAAGGTAGTGTGTACGCAGACCTTACCCCTACCTTCTGAGGATAGAGAAGTTGTTTTCAATAGAACCTCGTCTTAGGAATGCATAAGCACTACATTAATGAAAATATAGACAAGAAAGGACAGTACCAAAAAGCCATATAAAAGCAGAATAAAAACAACAAAATAGTAAGGTGATCAACAATAGAAAGAAAACAACGGTTAGTCATAAAAATATACTACCAACAGAAAGCGAGACTACACGCCAATCCTATTGTTATGAACACTCTAGACTACCTCTTCTACTACCCTAATCCTCGACCTTCATACTTTCCTATCAAGGGTCACTTTCTCGGTCAGCCGAAGTTGCGACATATCTTGCCTAATAACCTGTCCCCACCTCTTCTTTGGCCTACCTCTACCTCTCCGTAGTCCTAAGGATGACTTAAAATTCTCGGGAATAATAGACTAGGCAATGACAAGGTACATTAACTGGTTTATTACATGGAAAATAGTAATCATGTTTCGGATGACTCATTCATGGGGATATATAGATCAACAGAACACATAATGTAATGTTACTTGCAAAAAACACTTGTAGATGTCTTAATTGGTTGTTTCTACTTCATTGTTTGATGTTCAGTTAGGCATATTCAATACATGTTTAGCATCAATTAATTGAAGATCATTCATTAATGTGCTACTCTTTTCGATACATTCATACACAAAAGAGGTTAACCACAATCATCGGCTAAAAGCTGGGAACTACTTTCGATTGAGGTCACTATACAGGGTTTTCTGGACAACACCTAATATCCTTCATAATACATGAGAGGCATTCACATTTCCACACATTTGTAAGACACTACTGTATGATGCCTAAAATAACTACTTTATGGTCCCGGCTGCTTCTCCCGACCACAACTTCAAGGTGCTACTCTTTCGATTGGCTTCGACTCCAGGTCAGCTGTTGCCCCATTTTACTAAGGCATCTATTGAACTGCATTCTCCGTTTCGATGGATGCCATCAGAGTTGCAAGCTGCAACTCAGACATAACAGCAATAAGATTTACTCCTAGATAACAACTAAAAATATGCTAGTCCAGTTGACTTTCCATTGGCAGGTTAGGTCAAGTTTACCTGTTCCTCCAATTCGTGTATCTTCTCATCCTTCATTTTCAACTTCCTCTTCTCCCTAAAAATTAGATGTTAAAAGGCACAATAGGATATTACATGAGAGCGGCAGCATGATATATTTTGACAAGATTAGGAAGTAATTTAGCAATCCTGGAATAATATGAAGGCCGATATGTATGTCAAGTCGGTCTAAGAAAGAGATCATCCATTACATGAACAACACTAACTCTATTGCAATTTTACACTAGGGGCAGATTCTTTTCTCCTTCAACCAGATCATTGAGAAGCAGTTAACGCAGCAACAAACAAGTTTATCAAAGCCAATACTTATCTGAAAGAAGCAATTCTTGTAACAATTATTAAAGCCATTTGTCAAATGGCAAGAGGTAAAATTTGAGTGAATGACAATACATGCCTCTGCAGGATTTGGAACATTGAGAGATGATTATATTAGACGATCATGATGAAGCAACATGCAAAATGAAGTTGATGGTCAATTGGCACAAAATTGCAGTTCTTGTGATCTACCTGTGCTCAAAGTTTGAAATAATAGCACTTTTGTGGAAAATAAAATAACAAACATTTAAAAGAAAGCAGGTTGGTCAGATGGAAGAGTTCTGAGAAAATAATTGCCTACCATTGCCTCAGAGTGATGACACATAACAACCAAGGAAAAGAATGATACCTTTCTTCAATCTCTGATATCTTGGCTTCCCATATCTCCTTGTTTCTAGTAAGATTGTCATTGATCTAGAGGGTTCAACACCAAACAATTCAAGTTCAGAATCAGGAGAAATCAAATGACTTTAAAAGGGAATACAGAGCTAAATAATGATAAACTGGTAACAGCCCAGAGATCAATAATGGTTAATAGACTTAAATAGAACTCACATCATCAAGAAATTTCTTCTCTTCAATGCATTTGTCCAAACGCACTTTTAACTTCATCAACCTTGGATTCTGACAAAGTGATTTCTCAACAGCTTCCTTAATTTCCCTATCAGTTTCTTCTTCAACCTCTTGCAGCAAGGACTCGAAGTACTATTATCAAAGCAGAAGCTGTTAATACGGTAAATAGAATGTCATGGTCCTAAATTGTAATCAATATCCCTGCATTCAAATGAATAACCAGACTTGAAAGCACTGAAGAAATTCAGATTAAAAATCTTATTATCTAGTCTAGCTAAAAAGTAAGAAGCTTAACCATTTTTTGGTTCTCCAGTTGCGAAGTCAGGAGCTCATTGTACTCGTTCACAATCTGCAGTTAAATTTTTTGAAGATTATCAAGTATTCCCAGATCAAGTAGCAGAAGGACCAAAGCCAGGCAAAGATTAAGCGTTTGACTAGATGAATAAGAGTAAAAAGCAAAATAAAAAAAAATAAAAATTGTAAATGAAGAGAGAGACGTACAGCTTCAACTTTGCTGTTTGCAAGAGTCTCACTAAATCCAGGATCTGTAGCACATTCGCAGCTGCTGCAGCCATCAATATCATGATGACAATGGTGGTTGAGCTCAACCAACTTGCCATCAGTTTTAGACTGAATCAAACGGTGAACATAGTTGTCCCCTGCGTAGTCCCAGACACGACGCGTTTCCAGTTCAAGTGCATAGCAATGTTGTGTCTCTTTCCAGTGCTTTATAGCATGAGCTTCTTTGTATCTATAGCAAAATCAACATGTTGAACATCAATTACTAAAACCTATACTTACCCAGCAGTCAAAAAGATCATTCATCTTTTAGTTCTTCAAAATTTTTTTGGGATAAAATTAGTCTTCACATCGATTTAGTTATACCAACAGAGATAGTATTAAGACCTTCCACAGCCAACAAAACCACAAATAACACACATCCATAGATTTTCTGGTGATTGACAGATAGAACACGTTGAGTTTCCAGGCTGCTGCTGGCAGTATCGACATACCTGAGAGAACATGTTTAAGTTGAGTCAGCTAATTTCTATTAATACTTCACTTGAAAAACATATTTTCGAACTAACACTGCTATATGATGTCTAAAAATCAGCCCAACTCTCAGTACACTAAATAAGGAAAATAATTTTTCCTTCACTGTTAATCAGCTGATAAGACCCTACTTATACTGTTTTCAGCTATCAGATATATACATTTTTTTCAAGTCCATGAGATTTTTCTTCACTAAGCATCAGGGGTATATAATTTCACCAAACGGTCTAACTTAATCTGATCATGTGATTGATAATTTACCAAATAACTTCTTGAATATAAGAAAGTCATTGTAACTTGTATTTTCACTTCTTTTGAGCCGAGGGTCTTTCGGAAACAACATCTCTACCTTCATTAGGTAGGGGTAAGGTTTGCGTACAATTCACCCTCCCAGACCCCACTTGTGGGATTTCACTGGGCTTGTTGTTGTTGTTGTTATTGTAACTTGTAAAAGAACCAAAACACTTGCAACTTCCAAAACCTTACTGTAGTGCCAATTTAACTAAAGGCGAAATACATATACAGCTCCTTAAACTTGCCCAATATTTTAACCTAGCTACTTCAATTAAGCCTTGTACCTATTAGATACTTCAATCTCATTCAATGTGTATCTATTAAACACAATAAGCTAACATACAACAACAACAACCCAGTAAATCCCACCAGTGGGGTCTGGGGAGGGTAGAGCGTAGAGTGTACGCAGACCTTACCCCTACCCCAACCCCAGAGGAGGTAGAGAGGTTGTTTCCGGGAGACCCTCGGCTTAGAGATTAAATAAGCTAACATGGCAAAAAGAATATTTCTCACACCCCCTTGGGCGGGTGGGTGTGTCCAAAATCATACTTTTTTTATTTTTAAGAAAATCACATTTTTCCATTTGTAGGTTCCCCTCCTCTCCCCCCCCCCCCCACCCCCCTAATGGTTATAATAAGAAGAAAACAGCTTCTCGCCACCACCATCGTCGGTCGACCACCATTAACGGAGAACTATCATAACCACCCTCTCACTAACTTTTTTTGCTCATTCTTTGATTGTGAAGAGAAGGAAAAGAAGTTGACTGGACAATAGCTTTCCGGTGAAGGCTTTAACAAGGACTCTGCCTATGGACATTTGTTAGATTTCATATATATTGTTAAGTTAGTTCCAGTTATTCAACCTTGTGAATATTTTACTTTGACAAAGAAATTGGTTTCCATTGGACGTTGTTTCCAAGAAGGTAAGATCCGATTTCGTCGGCGGCAAAATTTCTCCGGCGGCGTCGACCTCTCTCTTCAACAACCAAAAACAAAGCAGTGAATGCCATGACACTCCAGCATACAAACTGTTTGAAGTCTTTCAAACAAGTCTAGCTAAGTTTTACCATTATAAACATTTCTTGAGAAAAAAATTTAAATAGAAAAGTACTTGTTCGAAGATGGCCGGAAAAAATGGGTTTGAATCAATGGCTAAAATAATGGCTGAGAATGGATAAAAATGACAAAACCCTTTTCGTTGATTAGCAACCTTTAATTTGTCTGGCAGAGTTGTCATGGAGAAATGGGTGATGCTGATTTTGGTTGAAAATGGAGATGGAAAGTGGGTTTAGTGTGGTTGAGGAAGATGATGGGAAGAAGTGGTTGGAGGGAAAGAATTTCTGATTTTTTTTTTTGGTGGAAAAGATTTTTTTAAAGTTAATGTTCAGTGTGTCATGTTCTAATTTGTCATTTTTGCCAAGTCACTGAGTTTGAAATTCACGCACCTTCTATCCATGAGAGATTGTCAGCTATGTATTTAATAGATACACATTGAATGAATGAGGTTGAAGTATCTACTTAATTAAAGTAGCTAGGTTAAAATATCGGGCAAGTTTAAGGAGCCGTATATGTATTCCGCCTTAATTAAAATTCAACCCTATATTAGCCACACTTGCTTCAGAGTTCATTGCTAAGTTGAAGAGGAAGAAACAACATATGTTAAGAATAGGAACCAATCCAGGAAATTGATACCAGATATAAGTGGGAAAAATGCTAAAAACCATTTCTCTTAGCCAAAGTTAAGCACCCAAGGATGTGGCCTAGCAGTCAAATCCAAGCAGAGACTTAAAAAGCTAGGTGATCTCTTCCATTTGCCTACGCCTTGGAGGGCAAAGTTACCCGATTGCTGGTAAAAGGCAGCAGTAAATGGTGGGATAGTCCAAATATGCACAAGCTGGCCTAAGTGCAAACACGGAAATTTTGGGGCTTCTTTTAACTTGTGTTTAGATAATTAACATTAACGATAAATGTGTTCCTCCTACCTAAAAATTAAAACTTGTGTCTCTTTTCTTCTATTTTAAGACCCAAAAGTACATAATTTAAATTCCCAAAAAAAATTACGTGCAATACAAAACTAAAACTGCAGTACTGCACATGCACACACAAAAGCAAATTGTGAAGTGGACCTAATATCATCTTGAAAATGTTGCAGAAGGCCATATTTTAAAAAATAAATTAAGACAGAAAACTCAAGCAAACAAGTGAGGTAACTAAAGACATAAAATGCCGATAAGGCACTACCTCAAGCTAAGCAATTATTCAACCAGAACAATGGATGTTAGAAGCAAACATTATCGGAGACATGGCAATGTGACAATAGGGTAATGCAAATATTAGTAAGAGACATAGTAAACAAGATAACAACATGTTACTTACTTACAAGTTGGATTAAATCTAAAAGCCCGACACAAACAACTGTATAAGTTATGGTCCATGAAATTTACATGAATATGAATACTAGAGCATCAAGACCAATTCAGTTTTCCAGACCATGTCTAAGTTGACGCTCAAACGTATGGTGGAAAGATAGAAAGTATTACTTACAGGGCACGAAGAATCTGTCCATTTAGAAATACATGAACAATGAAAGGAGTGATTACAAATGGTTGTGAGAATTCCACTTGTATCCTGGTCCAGTCTCTCTGCAAATTGTACAGGAATTAAGATACACATGAGACGAAACTCGCCAATATAATCCAGCTAAACATTGGAAATCTCTGGCTGCACATCCACATAAAATACCAAACTAATTTATAAGGTTAAACTCAAAGCAATGTTAACAAGGACTTCCGCAGTATGTTGAATTTCCAGTATGCTAAATGAAGACATACAGATTAATTAGCATTCCATTTATTGAAGTGGTGGCGAGAAACTTCTGCAATAAATTGATTCGATTTTTTTAAATAATAACTGAAATTTTAGGATTGCAAAATCCAAGAGGCAGCATACAGGTGGAACAAGAGTTATATCCAGATTCCCCATGGACCATGGACATCAATTTCCTATCAAGTGACTGGAATCACTCGTAAATGCTTTGAGACGAAAAACTTTTAACTATAAGGGATCATCTAACTTCATCAGATAATTAGCAAAAACTCATCAGTCTGGCAAACTGTAACTAATTGAGCATCCCAAGGCATCAGTTTAGGACCCAAGACTTTGTAAGTTTTTAAATGAAGTCCAAGCTGTAAGAGCATATTCAATCCTAGAAATATGGCATAATGAGATTCGGTGACTGGTTGCGCATACACAAGAGGTATGCTTTTGGCAAATGAACACAGCTTGCAGAGGGACACTAGATTTCATTAAAACGCTCGCAAGAGCAATCTGGCATACGTCTACCATATATGAATAAATAGTAACCTTTTTTATCAGTGTATATTAATTTAGTTACTTTAGGACATTTCAGATCGTAAGTGCCATGACTCTGAGTTACAAGGAAACACGACATAAGAAATTTCTTGCAAACGTTAAACTTTTAAATTTGGAGGTTAAAGTGGACGTTACAAACATTTTGGAGTAAGGTGAACCAATGAAGATGAACATCTCTAACATTTTGGAGTGAATCTCACTTTAGATGTGGTTAGGGGTTGAATAAGTAAGCTACAAATTTCCAAAATGTGCCATTTCCAAAATATAATTAAATATTTTGAAACTAGATTAGGAAAAATACCAAGACAAACAGGACAGAATGGTTGCTCTGTAGAGCTTGCAGGTATGGACTGGGTGCGTTCAATTGAACCAGTATAATGAACATCAGCAGCAAAAAACACATTGCAGGTCTCGTCCTGCAAGCAAAGAAACAAAAACAAGAATGGAGTATGAAACTGGAATTTGATGTTATGCGATATTTATTATGATGCCAAAGCAGAAGACAACTATTGGAGCAACCATACCTCAAGAGATGAAAATCTTCTACCATTAAAATGCTTGTAAAAAGTATCTGCAGCTTTCTGCTCATCAAACCTGATCAATATACTGTAACAATCTTCCATTCCATCATTCCTAAAGCCTCACACAAGATCACACAAGACACCAAAGATCAGAAGGAATCACAGACAACCAGTTAAACAAAGATCTCATAAATACCTGGAGAGAATACCTGACAATTCGCATTTCCAACATATGTTGAACAAATGAACCACAAAACTGACAAAAGTCTGCATATGTCATGTGATTTGGAACACTGAGCACGCAGAGGAGAGGCTTTCTTCCCACCTAAAGACAACACAATAGCACTAGATTAGTTGTTAGATTCATGGATGGTGAGGATAGTCAATTCCAACTATCTTGGGGTTGAAGCTTTTTGTCGTTAATTACACATTTTGACCTAGTATTGTTCTACAGTTTTGAGTAATAGAATAGAATAAGATCAGAAAGCTGTATACTAAGGGAAACAAGAAACAAACAATTCAAAGTTCAAAAGCAACTAGATTTGAACTTATGATAGTTGCACAACATGTCAAACAGCTTCATGTGTAGCCATCAGATGAATCTACACATTTCTAGTCAAAATGTTATTGAATTCGAACCCTCAAGCAAGAAAAGCAAACTATTATAGGTCAGCCCAAAGCTATATCTCTAGGCAGAGTAAAGTTTATCTGACTCTGTTCTTTTTTCTTATTAACATGTCCAAGCACACCAATCAAACAAACTCTACCAAATTCATTTTGGTTTGGAGGTTTAGAATAATCAATAGAACTGTTAATTTCATATGACCTCTACAACCTTTGACCTTTTGCAGATTATCAGAAACTTCACCACTACATAGTACTTCTTTTAAGCAAAATGTCAGTCACATGTCACAGAGAATTCCACGTAATTCTCGCAATACTAAAAGGAAGCATAAGTAGTTTCAATGTAAAAATCCTAGCAAAGAATTCTTTCATACTTCACTTATCGTTCAGCAATTGGATCTCCTTCTATCAGATATTAAGGTTCTTTCATCTTTTCTCTGTAACTAACCGAGAATGTCCAGATAACCCACTACAAATCAATCACCCACTATAAATCAATCAGTTCATTACCACCTAAAACTCCAAATGATAACAACACGGGCAGTTTGGTTGGGAAACAGGTTGTCCCATGATAAAAATAACACTACATCGTGATTTTATCTCACCAAACGTGGGATAAACTCATCTCAAATTTAATCTCGGGATAAATCGTCCCTTATTCCTTGTACCAAACGAGCCCTCGGGCTAAGGGTTCTCTAGGGACTCTATAAATTTTACAAATATCCCTAAACATCAAGCTAAAATGACTCCCGTCAAAGAGACATCGACCAACCTTAATCCCAACTAATCTTATCGCCTCTACACACACTATGCTCACAATATTTTCTATCCTTCTTGAATCCACATGGACTTCAAAAATTTGTGCATGTCATGAGATAAACTTCCCTCTAGATGACACCTAAAGCTCCAATAACAACAACAACAACAACATACCCAGTATAGTCCCACAAGTGGGTTTTAGGGAGGGTAGAGTGTACGCAAACCTAACCCCTACCTTTAAAAAGGTAGAGAGGTTGTTTCCGGAAGACCCTTGGCTCGGGAAGGGGAGAGGGGAAGGGCAATAACAAGCAAACCGATCTGACAACCAAAGCAACATACAAAAATAGCAAAAGGTAATGCAATCAGAAAATCGAAACACAAGACAACATCAAGTAGTAACAGATGACTAGGGGTACGACTAAAAGGAAAAAGGAGGGCACCAAGTGGTGTGTCAAAGCTACTGCTACAAACAAGGACAATACTCGACCACCTA
The DNA here is from genome assembly GCA_005239525.1 of Nicotiana knightiana. Lineage (NCBI taxonomy): Eukaryota > Viridiplantae > Streptophyta > Magnoliopsida > Solanales > Solanaceae > Nicotiana > Nicotiana knightiana. Next base: position 22,145 of record ML409238.1, on the reverse strand, counting down.
ACACATCTTCCTATCCATGATCATGTCCTAAGTGAGCTGGAGCATCGCCATATCTTGCCTAATCACTTCTCCCCAATACTTCTTCGGCTTGCCTCTACCTCTCTGTTGGCCCTCCCATGCATGCCTCTCACACCTAAGTAAAGAGAAATAGAGCCTCCAACCTTCTATAAATCAAACATAGCAAATTGCACTTTATTTAGAGCAATTATTATTGTCAAATATAAAATTATACTTTACGAGATGCCGGACCCAAACACAATTGCCCAATAATATGAGTTAGAATTATAGGAGGATCCACATTGAACTTGGTATGCATATTCAAGGCTTAAAAGAGAGTAAATTATCAGATTGAAGCACAAAAAACAATTAATACCAATCAACTATTGCATCAAGCTGAAACTAGTCAGGGTCGGCTACATGAAATGTATCATTTCTATTGTTATTGTATATTGTTCTATTCTATTCAGGTCTATATCGTTTCCGTACTTAATAGTTATTTTTCAGATGGAACAGAAACTAAGTTTCAACAAAAACAATCAAACAAGCCCAAACGTAATGGTCCTCCTCCAGTGTAGTAACAAACACTACAATCAGTAAAACAGAAATGGAAGGATTCCGTCGAATACTTACAGGTAGTTGAGAGGAAAAAGAAGGTTGTTCATTGGAGAAGAGATGCATGACACCCCTGGTTTCTTCGATGCGAGGGTTTCCAGAAGAAAAATGAAACACCTTAGACATTGATGAATCCCCTGAATCCATGCCGCCTCCTATCACCACGCTACAATAATTTTCTCTTTTTTTAAACTGAAGGTTTTCCAAAGTTAATATAAAAATTACACATCATAACAATCTAATTCAGAACACAACTAAATCCAATTCGAAACTTCGCATTCTACAAGTAAAAGTTTGAAGTAAAGAGGAAATAGGGTTTGACTGAAATTTGAAAAGGAATTAAGATAGGAAAAATAAGAAGCAGATTAGAGAAAGAAGAACTTACAAATGGATTTAAGGACTAAATCGCAGGAGGAAAATCTCTGTTTTCTTCTGGAGAGTGAACAAGAATAATAGTAATGGGAAATGACACAATGGTTTCCTATATTTTGAGTAGGTTAAAAATGATCCCTTATATAATATTCATAAGCAGTTTTAGTCCTTTAAGTTTGCCAAAAAGTGGAAGTTTTTGGTAACAAACTTTGATTAGGGTTTAACAAGGCTGATATTACTTAAAAAAATACTATTCACAAACTAGTCTTAGTTCCAAAAAACTATTGTGCATCCTTTAATAGGTTGCTTCTACTTTGTTGTTTGATGCTCCGTTAGGAGTATTCCATAAATTATTAGCATAAATTAATTGAAGGTCATTCACTTATGGACAGCAGGTCATTTCTCTCTTAGTTGAGCTTGCTTTTTTTTTTTTTTTAATATTTCAATCATCTTACTATCTTGTTGTTGTGTATGCTGCTTTTACATAATTTTTTGATGTTGTCCTGTCTTGTTTCTTATTGTTATTGTGGTACCTATGCTTGCTTGAGCCGATGATCTATTGGAAACAGTCTTTATGCCTCCACAAAGTTAGGCGTAAGATCTGGGTACACACTACTCTCCCCAGGCCCCATTATGTGATATTATACCGGGCATGTTGTTTTGTTTAGTACTCTCAGGTATGTCTTTTTACTTTTTCCCTCTTAATTTGATTATTATAAGCATTCTGTTAGCCTGGAAAGGGGTAAAGGTAGCATAGCTGATGCATTGCGCATGGTTCTCAAAAAGTAATATTTGAGAACGTAAGCGAGTTTTGACCAACAGTAACTATTACCACACAATTTTTTTCCAAACGTGTCCTGGCAAGTACTCGAGGACTGTGGCGGAATTCCTCCATCCATAACCAGAGGTTTCGGGTTAGAGAGCTGGGAATGGAGAACACTTTGGTAGGAAGCGCTTTAGCCCCTTAGTGTGCATCCTGGCACAAGACCTGCATTAGTGGGACAGCTGACTTCGGATATCAAATGGTTAAACCAAAAAGGTTGTGCCTCACTGGCAATAGCTAAGAATGGTCACTAATTTTCAGGACTTCATAGACTAAATTCAATTCAGCTGAAAAATTGATTGTTAACACATAGGAGCAGAGCATATCATCGATAGGTACAAAATAGAAATCTGTTTTCTGCAATATTACATCCATCTAACAATTGGAGTGCACACCTTAGAACTTATAAATATAGTTCTGTAGGCCAGAGTATAACTAAGTCTTCTATACACCATAATAAACAACTCAAGATTACATACTAAAGTTCTTTTTTTAAGTCCAGTTGATAATATCATCCTCAGACATAAACTGCAAAGTCATTGCTGCTGTCAATTTCCGATTCGAGGTCATCCTCTGTATCATCTTGGTCTGTTGTCCCTGCAGTAGCTTGTCCTTCAGGTTTTGACACTTCTCCAGGTATCTTAGCTTCTTGTATAATCCTCATGATTTCCTCCACACTTTGCTGTAGTTGCTCTGAAGCCTCTTCATATTTGGAATCCTTACCATCCATCAAGTCTTTTGGCAGATTCTTTAAAAACCAAGGATGTTTCTTTATCTCGGGAATAGTTATTCTCTGTGCATATTGCAATACATGTTATGTTAATGAATGATACTCGAGTCATGATTAGGCTAACAACTTGTTTGGATGGTTGTTACCTGTTGTATGGTATCGTATTGTTACTTTTATATTTGTTTTGATTGTTACTTAGGTTCTATTGTATCATATCGTTAAATCCATTACGTAACGATGAAAAGTGCCACTTTATCGAACGACTAATCTGGTGTGGTCGCGTCGTTACCTTATTTTTTTCTCTCATCTTGTCCTTCCTTATTATTAAATAATCCTATTTTATCCTTTACTTTACCTTTTTATATAATAAATCTACCTCGTACCTTAACTTTTCTTTATAATATTGCAAGTTTATTCTTCGTATTATTGATGCATGACATCATGAAACAACGACAAACAATACAGTCTATCTAAACATTGTATATATAACAACCGTCCAAACAAGCTGTAAGTTTCTTTTTTCTATTATGATAAGTGAGTTGAGTAAGGAAGAATGTTACCTTTGAGGGATTTGCAACAAAGATTCGCGAAAGGAGGTTCTTACAATCTGCAGATATTCGTACATAATCCGGTATGGAGTATTGGGCACTCATTATTCTCTGAAAACAAAACAAAACAACCTTAAGTAGCTATTTGAGACAAACATTCCTACTTAGCCAAACATCAAAGTTAAAATATGAACTCACTCCAATGGTTTTCCTGAAATTTTTTGGATCTTCAGGATCCTCAAAAGGGTAAGCTCCAACTAGCATCACATACAATGTCACCCCACATGACCACACATCTGCTATCTGAAAATGCATTACTCATGAGCAGAATATTCAAGTGAAGCAACTAGGTTTAAGCTGCTCGAAATGACTCTGTCGCCATAGAGAATAAAAGCTTCCATAAAACTCCTACAAACATTCCAAAGGGACAAATGATCTAAAAAGATTTGTGCATACTTTACAGCAGACACTATAAGCGGGAAATAATAAGGTAGAATATTATTAGGCCAATGTAATGCTTGTGATCATGGCTAAGGGTTTTGTTTAGCTGGTATCATAGGCACGAAGGCGATAAAGAAATAATCTGTTGACACCAAACCAAAAAAAAAAAAAAAGTTTTTTGTAGCAACAGATCATGGTTCAAGAAGAAGAGAGAGCTTGCCTTCCCGTCATATTCCTTTCGTGACAGGACCTCAGGGGCAATGTAAGCAGGTGTTCCTACTGTCGACTTTGGTTGGGAATGCAACAATCCAGACTGCATGAAAAAGTACATATAATTAAAATAACATCATGTTAGATTTAATGCAAGCAAGCTTCTCAATGAGAAAAGAAGAACAAACCTTGGAATAACCAAAATCACATATTTTTACACGTGGTGAAGCACTTCCATCAAGAAGAGTGTTTTCTAGTTTCAAATCCCTGTGACAAATTTCCTACAGGAAAATAGAAGTATGACTTGAGACAAGGAACTCACTAGAAAGAGCATGACTATTGTACGAAATGTCGGTGTATTTTCAAATTTACCATGGCATGACAGTAGCTGACTCCGGATATTAGTTGTTGGAAGAAGAAACGAGCCTGTTGTTGATTGATACAACTACAAAAATGATAAGTACGACAACTCATTCTCATCAAACACAGATACGATGCAATAGAATTGGAGATAAAAGTATAACCTCATCTTCACTAAATCTGCCAGCACTGCATATTCTAGCAAAAAGTTCTCCACCTGCTGCGTACTCCATAACAATTGCTAAATGCGACGGAGTTACCAACACCTACCCAAAAAAAGGAACCCATGTTAACTATGACGTAGCAAGAGACAACTACTCTGATACCATGTTGTATTGTACTGCAATCATCTCATCTAAAACCTTAAATTGTTACAGAGGGTACACAATTTATTTACCTAATCATATCTTCGACAATTACTGATATTTAAACGAAAGAAACCACAGATGACAATAACTACAGAAAGAAAGGATTGTAAGATTTATAAAAAGAATGCAATAACAAGTAATAAAGGTTCAAAGTAATGCTTTTAGCCCATGAGATTCCACTGTTGTGACAATAAATCCTATATATATGCTCAACAAAATGGAGCAACACTTAAAATGAAACCTTGGTCCTAGATCTGTCTTTATACCATACAGAAGATACAGCTCAACACTAATAGAGATTAGTTGCTTTTAGTGTCAGCATTAAATATTACATAAAACAGCACGAAATGCAGGGAAACTGAACACATAATCAGCATGTTAAGGTAAGAATAATGGAGCTAAATGGAATATAGAACTGCGACTTATCAAGTATAAACTGGTATATGAGATTGCGGAGCACTCAGCATTCTAGAATCATCATCGGACAACATCAGATAGTGTGCGCAAGAAAACAGTCAATCCAATTATTCCCACTAACATCAAAAATTGGATCAACCAAAGAGCTCCAACTAAAGGTTAAGGCAGTAGCCAGTGAAAGGTGTTCAGTTGAACACCCTTCATTAGAAAATTATACGGAGTATATAGAAAATTATACTATGTATATAGGTCAAGAATCACTTTTATAAATACACATTAAACCTTGAACACCCTTTGAAAATTTCTGGCTCCACCACTAGATTAAGAACCACGAACTTGCCATTTGACATTCCACATAAAGTCATTATTAAGAGTCAATGTTACAGTTACTCAAGAAAGGCTTATGTAATTGGAGTAGCAATTGCATAGACTACAAAATGACACGTCGATTGTTTGTTGAAGTTTTAGTTTAAAACTGCAAGGAATTACTCAATATGCTCTCCCTCTTGCATAAACAGAAGTATTGAAATATACAATCTGCTTACAAAAACAGGTACAAGGGAAGATATCATTTCTCAGTTTCATAACAAACAGGTATAAAGGAAGTATTTACCTCTTTAAACCTGATAATGTTTGGATGTCCCAACGATCTATGATTTATAATTTCTCTCTGCACATTTTCATCAATCTGAGACAAGAAAAGAATAAAATAACTGTTACGTTAGGCTAACTGAATCAAAGGAGATAAACCGTTGGTATGGTACTGTAATAATAACAGTTACATTAAGCTGAAAGCATTTTTTTTTTTTTTGGAACCCCAAGAAAATCCGTAGCCGCTACGGCCTCTACCCTTCGGGTGAGCACTCTGTGCGCACTGGGTAAACTCCCATTGTGTAATAGCCTGCAAACCACACAGGAGATGTAAATCGCACTAGGCAAACTCCGCTCGAGGGCATTGAGGGAGATCGAACCCTCGTCGCCCGTGTGGACAACTCCCTCCAAACCCAACTGGGCCGTCCCTTCGGGACAGCTGAAAGAGTCTTGACGCAATCTAGTAAGTGAGGAGAAAAAATGTACTGAAAATGCTATTTGCAATGGACCAAAATTGCTCCCTTTTTACTTATTTTATAGCTAAATCAGTAATAAATAAAAGGCAAGTGCAGTTCCAGATAAAATAACAAATTCAGTTGACTGACTAAACCTCAAAAACTAGTTTTTGGAGTTATATTATTTCCAGTTTTAAAAATTTTGAAAAACTGATATTAGAGATCTTCAAGAAAGTTGTCTTCAAACTTATATTTTGAAGGGGAGCCTTGGAGCAATGGTAAAGTTGTCTCGGTGTGACCTGTAAGTCACCGGTTCGAGCCGTGGAAGTAGCCAATGTTAGTGTAGGCTATGTACATCACATCCCCTGAGGCCCCTTCTGTGAACCCAATCCCGTATGAATGCGGGATGCCTTGTGACACCGGTTTGCCTTAGAGATCTTCAAGAAGTACTCAAGTACCTTTCTTTTTCAAGATTTAGCTTGGATAAACACTCTTTCCAGTATTCAAAAATTCCAAACAAATGCCCCTTTATTTTTTATTTTTTTTTGCTGAAGGTAAGTGGGAAAAAACAATCTGGAAAAGGCAACTGGCATATAAAAATCTACCTCTAGCCATAACTAAATCAAGCTTGAGTAAATGGAAGAATAAGTGACACAAATTTAAAAGTTAAACCAGTAAAAGAGTTCAGCAGAAAAATCAACCAAATAAGCAAATCCAGCACAAAAGATAACATTACAAAAGTAGCCTTTTTTTGACAAAAGTAGACTTACCTTCTTCCCTCTTTCTATATATTTGACAGCAAAAAGCTCCTTTGTCTTCTTGTCCTTAACTAGTCTTGCCACCCCAAAATTTCCAGCACCAAGTTCTTTCAAAAGCTCATATTTTTCCTCCATTCTATACCCAAATCAAGAAAGACAAAAAGACTCGAACCTTTTTTCCTTTTTGACAAGCAAAATACAGTTCCTGACCAATCTCAATTCTTGATAGTACTACTATTTATAAATGAAAGCAAAATGCAAAAAATCAATTGAAGTATGTAATAAAATAATAGAGAATCTAACGCACCATTGGTTATACTAAACGACACGTATAATATTAATTTAATATTAAGGGGTTGGCTTCAAAGTTCAATTAATATTGAAGTGACTGATTATCTGACACTTGGTCATGGTTGAGGTGGATGTACTACTATTTTTTTAGTGTGTAAAATGGACATAAGATAAACTTTTGAATTCATGCTATTTTAGTAAACGTGCGGCAAGAGTGGGACCCTTGTTAGTGACTTTGGGGTGGCGGGTAGGGTAGTTGTGTAGCATTTAAGAATATATTATCCAATCATAAGCTTCTGTTCAATTATTATTATTATTCTGCCGACCTTTCCTTACAGTTTGTTTCGTTTGCCCATTTTTGTTTGGTTTAAAATGATTGGTTGAAAACGCCTTTTCAAATTTCGTGAAATTCACGCGTTGTTCTTCCTAATTTTTTCTATATTTTTGGTTTAATCATCCGTTATCGAGAAGAATATAATCGCACACCTAATTTTTTAAATTAAAAACGATCGACAAATATCTATCTATATATATAAGTAGAGAAAATAGGAGATGAGTTGACACCTCTCTTTGACCGAGGATCCTATTTATATATTTTCTCCTTTTTTGGATTTATTCCCCAATAACTCTAAATATTTTGGTTTTCTTCACCTTCCCTAATTCCTATTCCTATGATTAATGTATATGAATGTGTAATAACACTGAATAATACTCCTGTTACGTTACTAGCCATTTCAATAGTCATTTTCTCAATCGCATCTTAATTGCTCTAATTAATCTGTTTTCCCACTACATAAAAATATGGCTATAACAATGCGGGCTTCTTTACATAAGGCTCACATGTTATTTTCGAATGAAATATTTTACATGAGATTCACATCTGAGGTTGATTCACATATAACTTACGTTCTAGCATATTATGCTATGAATAAGCTTGCTTTAATATAGACTATGAGAAGGTAATTTAATATCTATTAAAATGTGTTTTTTTTTTTTTTACTTTTGTTTATTAATTATTTTATTTGTGATCTTTGGATATATCTGACTAAAGTTTTTATTTGCCAGTCTCTTTGGTTGTTTGATCAGGTCCCAAAAATGTGATTCTAGCTCTGCATATTCTTTAAAATTTACATGATCCTATGAATTTTTTTTTTCTTTTACCCTTCTCCTATAATTGTTTCGTATTTATTAGTGCATTATATGTTGATATATAATATATTATGTGTAATTATTTGATAACACGGGTTGCTTCTTTTCACACTGTTTAATTTTTTAATTAATTTATTCGCTTCCATAATTCTAATTATTTGGGTTCTTTTCGTATTCCAATCGAATTGGATAATTAATGAGAATGTAGTTCAATATATCTCATTTTCTTCTTCTTTTATATATTTTGGTATAGTTGAATTAATACTTAGAAATTCAGTTGGAATAAGTAATGGGAATGTAGTTCAATATTTCTTATATTTCTTCTTCTTTTATATATTTGATATAGTTGAACACTTAAAAAATTCTCTTTTATTAACTGGCAACTTCACTTCCAATACTCTTTTTTGTACATATAGATAAGTTACATACGCAGTAAAAAGGTCGATAAAGGAAGATCACTGAGAATTGTCCTGTAAGATGGCCTTCAAAGTGTTCTTTTCTTCTGATAAATCTATATTATAATTCTTTTTATTAGATGTACTCGGCTGTTTTGTGTATTCATAACGGCGTTACTATAATTTTGAAAAATGTATTTGTACAGAAAAATATATTATGAAACATTTACTTGCGTTAAAAAAGAAGAAAGAAATGTACAAACTCCCTCATTTCCTTGTATTTATTTATATATATATATATATTCAATTGCGGCCTTTTGTTGTAACTTTGAAATTATTTATATTCAATTTTAGTACTTAATGATAGCTTTTACATCACTATTATGGTAGAATTTTGAGGAAGCATTAATTGAGAAAGATTAATGAGTCTTGGTTCCACTTCAATTTGTCATGCCAAATACACGTCCAATAAACTACAAATGTTACGGGCATGCAACATTCGGGAGGTAAATAGTTATCACTTGTACTTTTATTCTCACTCTCTAAGATAGCACTTTTTAATTTTCTTTTATATAGAGTCTCTTCCCCGCAAAATCATCTAGAAAAGGAAAAGAAAAAGAAAAAACGTTAAATCTTAAAATTTATAGCTCCCACCTCAAAGGATTGATAAATTTAATGTGCTATCTTGACTTCCTGAGGCTTTATTAATTTTTCCAAAGAAGAATTAGTTTATGTACATAGCAACATTATAACTTCTATTAAAAATTTCCGCGTAAGAAAGCTCCATTAAAAAAAGAAGAGGAAATGCAAAAACATGTACTCAATAAAATAGTCTGCTTGCGCTAAATTTATTTGATGGGTTAGTATTCTGTTTTGATGATCTAACAAATTTTTATATAAAGAATCAGATAAAGGACCTGATGCGTAACCAACACAATCAGTCAGCATGAACTCAAGAAATATGGGCAGTGTACATCTGAACTCACAGGGAACAGATTAGGGACCTGATCCCTTAGCATTTTCATTGACGGAAGTATAGGTCAACTCTACAGCTGGAAAGCTGTGACAGAAAAGTGACTGCCTGCAACTGTACACGCTACAGTGCAGTAACAGTGCAACAATCACTTCCCATTGGTTGAAGATTGTACCAACTAAGCATGTGCATCCTTCTTGGGATGTCCTAGGGATATAATATCTTGTTTGAAAACAAACAAGATATTCACTTGAGCATTTACTAACATTCTCTCAAGCATTGAAAAGTTGCTCCTGCATTGAAGGCTCAAGTGTGTCAAGAACAAGAAGATAACTCCACTAAAACGGACCAGTTTCACTACGTGTCTTTGGAACTGTACACGCTATAGTGCAGTAACAGTGCAACAATCACTTCCCATTGATTGAAGATTGTACCAAATAAGCATGGGCATCCTTCTTGGGATGTCCTAGGGATATAATATCTTGTTTGAAGACAAACAAGATATTCACTTGAGCATTTACTAACATTCTCTCAAGCATTGAAAAGTTGCTTTTGCATTGAAGGCTCAAGTGTGTCAAGAACAAGAAGATAACTCCACTAAAACGAACCTGTTTCACTACGTGTCTTTAGGTATCCTTAGTTGAGTTATAATCTTGTGTTTTGCTTTCTATTGTATCCTATCTTGCTTTATTAGAAGCCTTGTATTAGGAATCCTAAAACCATAAATCATCAGTGTTTGTGTTGTGACTAGTGTAGTCATAAGTTAAAATCTTTGTCACTAGTGAGTAACAAAGTAGCTTGTAATAAGTGTATTACAAGTTAGTGTGTCAAAGTATTTGTAAGAGAGTCATTACAAAGTGGCTTGTAATAGTTGAGATTACAAGTTAGTGAAGTTGAAATCCTACCAGTGTAGGTCGTGGTTTTTGTCCCCTTAAGTTAGAATTTTTCCACGTAAAAATCCCGTGCCTCCTTTACTTACTGTCTCTATCGATACCTCCGGGGGAACTGGTAAAGGACCAGGTCTCTTTACAATTTGTGGAGTCCTAGAAACTATAAATTGATATCAGAGTCAAGTTCTTTCTAAAAGGTTAACACCTAGAAAGGATCTCTAATGGATGCTCCACCAAACTTTGAAGAAGGAAAATCAACATATCGACCTCCTAGATTCAATGGTCAATATTACGAGTGGTGGAAAACTCGTATGCACGACTTTATAATGGCTGAAGATTCCGAATTGTGGGATGTCATTTGTGACGGTCCACACGTTCCTATGAAGAAGGTTGGAGAAGATGGTTTATTGGTGCCTAAAACAAGGAAAGAATACAGTGAAGTTGATAGGAAGGTTGTGGATAAGAACTTCCGTGCCGAGAAAATCTTGGTATGCGATATAGGACCTGATGAGTACAACAGAATTTCAGCCTGCCAATCAGCAAAGGAGATATGGGAGGCTTTGCAAACTGCTCACGAAGGAACAACTCAGGTCAAACAGTCCAAGATTGACATACTCACAACTGAGTACGAGATGTTCCGAATGAAGGATGATGAGTATATACAAGACATGCATACTAGATTCACATTCATCATAAATGAGCTTCACTCTTTAGGTGAAATAATTCCTAGAAACAAGCTGGTTTGGAAGATTCTGAGTGTCTTACCTGGTTCTTGGGAAAGCAAAGTGAATGTTATTACTGAAGCAAAAGACTTACAAACTCTAACAAAGAATGAGTTGGTTGGGAATCTAAAGACGTATGAGTTGAAGAAGAAAAAAGACAGTGAGAGAAGAGAACCAAAAAGGGAAAAGAACCTGGTTCTAAAATCTGAAGAAAATGACTCAAGTGAAGAAGATGGTGACATGGCCTATCTTACTAAGAGATTTCAAAAGATGGTTTGAAGGAATAGTGGTATACCAAGAAGAGGTAGTTCAAGAAAATCAAGGAACTATGATCTCTGCCACAAGTGTGAAAAACCTGGACACTTCATCAAAGATTGTCCATTGCTGAAGCAGGAGCCCTACAAGCACAACGCTGACAAAGACAACCAAGAGGAACCAGGTTCCTGACAAACGATTCAGCCGGAAGAGTGATGCTGATAATGTTGTGAAGCAAGCTCTTGCTACCTGGGGAGATTCCTCTAGTGAATCAGAAGAGGAACCATAAGCAGGTAACAATTGTATGACGGCAGTAGAGAACGAGGCGAAGGAGAATGATTTATTGTTCGTGCTAATGGCTCAGTCCGATGATGATGAAGAGGGTGAAAATGATGAGGTAAATTCCAGGGATGTTCAATTGGTATCAGGTCTCTTTACAGTTTGTGGAGTCCTAGAAACTATCAATTGGTATCAAAGTCAGGTTCTTTCTAAAAGGTTAACACCTAGAAAGGATCTCTAATGGCTGCTCCACCAAACTTTGAAGAAGGAAAATCAACATATCGACCTCCTAGATTCAATGGTCAATATTACGAGTGGTGGAAAACTCGTATGCACGAATTTATAATGGCTGAAGATTCCGAATTGTGGGATGTCATTTGTGACGGTCCACACGTTCCTATGAAGAAGGTTGGAGAAGATGGGATATTGGTGCCTAAAACAAGGAAAGAATACAATGAAGTTGATAGGAAGGTTGTGGATAAGAACTTCCGTGCCGAGAAAATCTTGGTATGCGATATAGGACCTGATGAGTACAACAGAATCTCAGCCTGCCAATCAACAAAGAAGATATGGGAGGCTTTGCAAACTGCTCACGAAGGAACAACTCAGGTCAAGCAGTCCAAGATTGACATGCTCACAACTGAGTACGAGTTGTTCCGAATGAAGGATGATGAGTATATACAAGACATGCATACTAGATTCACATCCATCATAAATGAGCTTCACTTTCTAGGTGAAATAATTCCCAGAAACAAGCTGGTTTGGAAGATTCTGAGTGTCTTACCTGGTTCTTGGGAAAGCAAAGTGAATGTTATTACTGAAGCAAAAGACTTACAAACTCTAACAATGGATGAGTTGGTTGGGAATCTAAAGACATATGAGTTGAAGAAGAAAAAAGACAGTGAGAGAAGAGAACCAAAAAGGGAAAAGAACCTGGTTCTAAAATCTGAAGAAAATGACTCAAGTGAAGAAGATGGTGACATGGCCTATCTTACTAAGAGATTTCAAAAGATGGTTTGAAGGAATAGTGGTATACCAAGAAGAGGTAGTTCAAGCAAATCAAGGAACTATGATCTCTGCCACAAGTGTGAAAAACCTGGACTCTTCATCAAATATTTTCCATTGCTGAAGCAGGAGCCCTACAAGCACAACGTTGACAAAGACAACCAAGACGAACCAGGTTCCTGACAAACGATTCCGCTGGAAGAGTGCTGATGATAATGTTGTGAAGCAAGCTCTTGCTGCCTGGGGAGATTCCTCTAGTGAATCAGAAGAGGAACCATAAGCAGGTAACAATTGTATGATGGCAGTAGAGAACGAGGCGAAGGAGAATGATTCATTGTTCGTGCTAATGGCTCAGTCCGATGATGATGAAGAGGGTGAAAATGATGAGGTAATTTCAGGGATGTTCAGAGAAATCTGAAATCCTACTCCTCAAAAAAGTTAATGTCATTAGAAAATGTTCTTATTGATGCTTACTACAACCTAGTTGATGATAAAGATTCTTTGACCATAGAGCTAGGAGAAACTGAACAGTCTAGAGATGATCTAGTTGTTTGTATGGTAGATTTAAAAGAAACCATAAGTGAGCTTGAAAAAGAAAAAGAATCTCTAACCTGTAGACTAAAGAGGGTAGAAAAGGAGAGAGATGACATGATGGTGGTTGTTGTGGACCTAAAAGAGACCATAAGAAATTTTGAGAAAGAAAAGGAAGCACTAGGTGAAAAGACAAACAGTGCAGAAGATGAGAGAGATGATCTAACTGTAGTGGTAGTAGATCTGAAGGAAACAGTGGAGAACCTGAGCACTGAGAAGTATACTTTAGCTGAGAAAATCAATGTTGTTGAACAATAAAGAGACGATCTTTTGGTAGTGATCACTGACCTAGAGGAATCAATTGAGGAACTCAAAAGCATAGAGAAAATGGAAGGAGGTAGCCAGTGAGAAGTACATTAAGTTTGAAAAGGAACTAACTGATGTCAAAACAAGCATGTGCTGTGAACTTGAGAAAAACAGGCAACTTCAAGCTGAAATAGTTAAACTAAAAATGGATCTTGATAAATCACTAAAATGGACCTGGTCCACAGATGCTGTCACTGTCATGTACTTGAACAACAGTGGAAACAGGCAAGGGATCAGGTTCTTAAAGGAGAAAATTCCCTACAACCCTCACAGGAAGTATGTCACTGTCTCAGACAACTGGATCTGTACCCACTGTAGGAACAATGGGCACTTTAAAGAAAGTTGCCCTGCCAGAGCTCAATCTTTTTAGAAAAATAAAGTGTTTGCTGACAAAGTGACTCCACTAGGGGGACTAGGTCCCTCGAAGAAAAATAGATTCTTGCCTGCTTGTACTAGAAGAGCTCTTATTCATCCTTTTCCTAACTACAAGGAACCCAAACCTAAATCTAACCCTTAATTTTTATGTGCAAGGACCAGTGAGAAAACAGGACTGCAATGGATCATGGACAGTGGATGCTCAAAGCACATGACTGGGAACACCATGGATTTTCTCTCACTGAAAGCCCTGCAAGGAGGAGATGTATCCTTTGTAAATGGAAAAAGGGAGTACATTCTCGGTGTTGGAAGGGTTGGAAGATCTCTTGAGCACTCAATTGAAAATGTGTACTATGTAGACAATTTGAAGTATAGTCTCTTGAGTGTTTCACAAATCTGCGATAAAGGAAACAAAGTTGAATTCTTATCTAAAGTATGTACATTTACTAGCCTAGTAACTGGTGAAGTAGTGTTGAAAGCCAAGAGGCACAAGAACATCTATGTTGCTGACCTTGAATCTTTAGAAGCTGGTGAGGTAAACTGCTTAAAGGCACTTGATGATGATCCAGAACTGTGGCATAGAAGACTGGGTCATGCAAACTTCTCTTTGTTGAATAAACTAATACAGAAGGACATAGTTCGCGGTCTGCCTAACTCAAAGTTCAAGGAACCAAGATTATGTGATGCATGTGACAGAGGAAAACATGTGAAATCATCTTTCAAGCCAAAGAAGGATGTTAGCACATCAAAACCTCTGTAACTGCTTCACATGGATCTGTGTGGTCCAATGAGGATTCCAAGCAAGGTTGGAAAAAAGTATATTTTCGTGATTGTGGATGACTACTCAAGATTCACTGGGACACTGTTTCTTAGAGAAAAAGATGAAACCTTCGAAGTATTTGTGGCATTTGGTTCCTGGAGAAATATTGTTTCTATGCAAGATGAGCTGCACCAGTTTGAGATAAACAAGCTTTGGCACCTGGTCCTCGACCCTCAGATAGAACCATCATAGGAACCAGGTGGGTGTTCAGGAATAAGCTGGATGAAAATGGAAACACCACAAGGAACAAAGAAAGGCTTGTTGTTCAAGGATACAATCAGGAAGAAGGGATTGATTATGATGAGACGTTTGCTTCTGTTGCTCGCATGGAAGCCATCCAGATTCTTATTGCTTTTGCATCTCATATGGAATTTACCTTGTTTCAAATGGATGTGAAGAGTGCCTTTTTTAATGGTTTCCTCAAAGAAGAAGTATATGTTAAGCAACCTCCAGGCTTCGAAAGTCATATACACCCTGAGTATGTGTTCAAATTAGACAAAGCTTTGTATGGCTTGAATCAAGCTCCTAGAGCTTGGTACAAGAGACTATCAAAGTTTTTGTTGGACAATGGGTTCACTCGAGGAAAGATTGACAACACACTGTTCCTGAAGAAACGGGGAAGGAAGCTGCTCATTGTTCAGGTGTATGTGGATGGCATTATATTTGGGGCTACAACAGACTCACTGTGTAAGGAAATAGGTAGTGAGTTCGTGATGAGTATGATGGGGGAACTGAACTTCTTACTGGGTCTTCAAGTGAAGAGTCCACAAAGGGAACTTGTATTAGTCAGCAGAAATACATCAAGGAGCTGCTGAAAAGATTCGACATGGAGGAATAAAAAGTGATCAACACCCCCATTGCAGTTGCAACCAAGCTTGACATGGATGACTCTGGATCTCCTGTAAACCAATCAATGTACAGGGGAATCATTGGCTCTCTACTCTACCTCACTGCAAGCAAGCCATATATTGTGTTTAGTGTGGGGTTATGTGCCAGGTTTCAATCAAATCCTAAGGAGCCTCACCTAAAGGTTGCCAAAAGAATCCTACGTAATCTCAAGGGCACACAGGACCTAGTTCTGTACTATCCCTCAGGTGACAATTTCAATCTTGTTGGTTATGCTGACGCTGATTATGCAGGTTATCTGGTGGACAGGAAAAGTACCTCAGGAATGGATCATTTCCTTGGGTCTTGACTAATCTCATGGGGGACAAGGAAGCAAAACTCTGTGGCTCTCTCCACGACTGAAGCAGAATATGTTGCAGTTGCATCTTGCTGTGCTCAGTTGTTGTGGATCAAACAATAATTGGAAGAATTTGGGGTATACATTGACATGTGCCACTCCTATGTGATAACACCAGCGCCCTCAACATGGCAAAGAACTCGGTTCAATACAAAAGAACCAAGCATATTGATGTGAGACATCATTTCCTCCGAGACAATGTTGAAAAAGGGCACATCTGCATGAAGTTTTGCTACACTGAAGATCAGATTGCCGACATCTTTACCAAGGCACTAAGCAGGGAACACTTTGAGAAAAATAGAATGGCACTGGGATTGCTAAGACCTAACTGAGAACCTGGTTCCTTAGCATTGGCTATGAGAGTCACTCTGAGATATAGTGAGCTAAACTGTTTTTTAACTAAGCCTAACTCACATAAATACCTTTGCAGGTAGACACGCATGGTGATAACAGAAATTAAAGGTACGGCTATGTAGAACAAAAGGAAGCTGAAAAACTTTTTTCAAAAAACAGGTACAGGACCTGGTTCCTGTACCACAGGTCAGTAGTTATGTGTTTTCTATGCCCCTGTCAAAAAGTAACAAATTAATTACTGCTGCCACATCATCCGATTTTTCAGTGTCTATGTCCATCACGTCCATC
Source organism: Nicotiana knightiana (assembly GCA_005239525.1). Taxonomy (NCBI): domain Eukaryota; kingdom Viridiplantae; phylum Streptophyta; class Magnoliopsida; order Solanales; family Solanaceae; genus Nicotiana; species Nicotiana knightiana. The sequence continues at coordinate 5,524 of ML409238.1, read as the reverse complement.
TCTCAAATCCTTTAACTCCTTCTGCACGTTTTTCTTCCCAAATCACCTATCGTCATTTTCTTTTTGAACCCGTTCCTCTTTCCCCTCATTATTACACCTTCCTTTTATCAAGATCCTTCTTCTCTAACCGCTCAACATCATCTTCACATACTCTCTCTCTGAAAATCACACTTCCTTCTACACTGTAAATCTCTCTATCTCCCACAAAAAAGGAAAATGAGAACTCACCCTCTCTCTCTCCTACCACTGACTCCAACCCCGTTCCAATGGAGGTTCAAGCCTTCTCTCTCCCAGACGTCATCATCCCTGCACCTGATTCCTCCCCACTACCTACTGATGTTTCGCCTTCTCTAAAACCCACAGATTCTCCCTCGTCTGAAAAACCAAAAGAAGCCCCAGCAAATGACCTTCCTCAAACCTCTGAAGCCTCTGAGGATGACCCTTACCAGTATCTCAACTCCTCTCTCCTTGACTCCATGACTCTCTACGAGTCTCCTGAAAAAGAAGCGGTTGACAACATTATGGCCATTGCTTCTGAGAGTCTTCCCTCTGACGGAGCTTCTTCCCTTCCTGAACCTCAGGGGGAAGAACCTCCATTACTAGGAGATGAAGGGACCCTGGTCTTGTTTGAATTCTCGGTTCATGAGTCTGTCAAAGAGAAGTCTTGTGAGGAACCTGGTTCTCCGCTCCCAGAAACCAACCAGGAACCTATATTCTATACTCTTCCTCTAGAGTCAGTTCCTCCTCTCTCCAAGCCTACTAATAAGGATGATGAGGACGATATGGTCCTGAGTGCTCGCTTTAAGCTTAGCCAGAAAGTGCTTACTCCTGAATCATCTGCCAAGATACCATCCACACGGTTGCAAAAGAAGGAGGCCCTGGACTCTGCTCTGTAAAAGAGCAAGAAAAACAGTAAAAAGAAGAAGAAGAGACTGATGAAGGAAGGGAAGGAGGTGGTGGTGGATGAAAATATTCATGTGGTTGAGGCAGAAGAGGATGTATAAGAGGAACCAAGTTCCTTCGTAACAAGAAAATCTCCCTCTAAAAGGTCTGTGGGTGGAGTTATGGATAAAGGGCAAATAAAACCACGTGTGGCGCTTGTGAAAAGCAGTGGAAATCTCAAGCGAGCTGAAGTTGGTGAAGCTAGTGTCAAAGGGTCCATGGCTGTAGAATGTTCTACGTGAAAGCCTGTGCAAAAGTTAGGAAAAATAAAAAGAGAAATGAAAGTTGTTGAGGACCAGGTTCAGTGCAAACAATACCAAGTGACAGTGGAAAGTGGCAAGAGAATGTGAGGAGTCAGAGGGTGCTATGGGGTCGGATGTTTGACCTAGAGATTTGCGAGATGGCTGGAATGCGCCAAATTGTAGCCATGGTTGAGTTATAGAAGTGGGACCATATCTTCAAGGTGAGTGTTCCTAAAGTGTATGAGGATGCCGTGAAAGAATTTTATGCATCCCTATTCATAACTGCTGGGGATTTATTTGTGTTTTAGTGGAAGGAGTTGACATTGTTTTTGACGACGCTGCTCTGGGGAACAGTTCTTCAAGTTCTATCTAGGGGAATGTCTTCTGTGAAAATTGATGCTACTGCTTGTGAGGGAGACTTTTGGCGAGCCATTGTTAAGGTGGGCACAATTCAGCAAGGGGAAGGGGTCCACAAGAAAGCTATGCTCCATGTTTACCAGCTTTTATTCGAACTGGTAAATAAGGTACTTCTCCCCCGTGCTGAAAGGAGATCAATTGCCTCCAAGGCTGATTTGACATTGATTGAGGCTCTTGATTCCTTCACTCCTATCAACTTGCCTGCTCTTATGATTGAACATATGAGGAAAGTGGTGAATGTCAAGGATGGTAATCATGGGCTCCCGTATGGTTTCCTACTTACTCGTGTTTTTGAGTTCTACAAAGTGTCTGTTGCAAACCCCCGAGTAGGGACCCGCAAGCAGACCTTATCCAAGACGACCTTAGAGGAATGTGAATGTTTTCAGAAACCTGGGGGTAGCACTTCTACAATATCCCAATTGATCAATGCACTGAATGATGCAAATGAGGTGATCAGGGAGTTGAAGGCTCATATTTCTATTTTGGATACTCATTTGAGTCAAGCCTCTAGGGGACCTGGTGCTGTTCATTCTTCAAATGAGGAGGTTGCGCGCTTGACCAAAGAGAACACTGATCTTAGGCAGTAGGTAGAGAACCTGCGGGCGAAACTTCTGGAGGAACAAATGTATGCAAATGCCCGTATGGATTTGGTTCTCAAGACTCTTGCTGCATCCTCCTCCAAGCCTTCCTCTTCTAGTGCCCCCTAGGAATCCGTCTCTGTCCAGTCTTTATATGTTTTTGATGATGTTTGTGGTTGGTAGTACTTCTTTTGTTCTTTTTGTATTTGGTAATTGGGTCCCACCTAGCTGCTCCCACTTTCAAAAGTCCAAATTAAGTCTCTTGATCACGCTCAACTATGTCTTATAAAATGATTAAGCAGGCATTGCAAATATAATCTGAGTATTTAGCCCAGAGTCGAATCCCACAAGGAATTAACCTATCACTTATTGTTGTTAGACTACTCGATTCTCAATAATCAATTTCCCAAAGGTTATGAATATCACTTTTTGGTATTTTTATTACTACAACTGAATGAAATTAAAAACTAAAATACAACTAATATTGAGGTGTAAACAGATGCGATAAAGGTTTAAGGTTATGGTTTCCCCCGTTGGTGAACTTCCTTCTTGTATACTTCCTATGGTTTTGATTTAGTTGTCTCTATCAATCATGAACACTACAACTACCATAAATCTCTCTCAAGTAATTATGATAATTTACTGGACGCACTCTCTCAAGTTACGCTAGCTAGATTGCATTACAGTTTACTTTAGATTGCACCCGAGGTATCGTTATCTCTAATCCAACCTCTAAACCCTCGTCTATGACTCTCGCCTATACTCAGGGAGTGGTGCTGTTCAAACAACTACCTAAATATGCACACTCTCTTAAGTAGATACATAATAAATAGGCACAACTTATTGAGGGCCCTTCAATCAACTACAACAAGAACATAGTTTAACAAATAGAGATTAACAACCAACCAAAACTATATTAATATCACAATAAAGTCATCCCCCAACGGGTTCCACCAAAACCTTAGATTAGAAAAGTTATCTACTCATAATAATGATAAAAACTACAAAAGAATTCATGAACAATGATAAAAATCACAAGAGAAGGAGATATGGATTGATGCCCAATTGCCCTCCTTGCCTCTTGCCCTTGATTTTCTTGTTCTAAACTCTAAACCTGGATAATCTACTCCTTTGGGCGAATTGAACCTTTTATAGGTTAAGTGGATTGGCCCTGAACTTCCAAAAGTACCCCTTTCGAAGTATTTTTCCCGTCTAGACTAGCACGGGTGCGCTAATCTCGCGCTAATGCCCGCGCTAATGGGGTTTCTGTCTGCCTCCGGAAAGCTGGACTAGCGCGGGCGTGCTAAGGTCACACTACAGCCCGTGCTAATGGGCTTTCCTACTGCCTTGATAAATCTCCAGCCTTTAAATCACCTCGAAATTACCCCATGACCTGTTATTCTTCAAATTCGCCCGGATCACTGTCATAAGTCCTCAATAGCTTATTGTACTCATGTGAAACACAAAAATCACCATTAGAGCCAATTTATCATCATTTAACACACTTAAGATCGTGAAGCATCATTAAGTTAGAGTATAAATATACGCTAAACTATGTGAATTCAGCCTATTATCATCTCTGCTATCCCAAGCAAAGACTTCTCCGTATCTAACAACTTTGGTATGAATGAATCAACTTCTTAATGTTCTGCACAATGCCTACTTGCCTCTTCCTTCTGTTTTTATCATTTTGTGTGCACACATGGGGCATGATTAGCTTTGTTAGACTTCTTTATGCTTTCTGTCTGATTGTGCCTTTTTATGATGCCAAAATGGGGAAGATAACATTGATAAATAATAACAATTGATGGCAGGGCTTAAGAGGGAAGCACACAAACATGGGGAACAATATGGGGTCCTGGTCTTGTATCTGGTTAAGTTAGACTATATAACTGTTCATCAATTATAAAAGTTTGTCATCATCAAAAGGGGGAAATTGATGGGTTAGTATTCTGTTTTGATGATCTAACAAACTTTTATGTAAAGAACCAGATAAAGGACCTGATGCATAATCAACACAATCAGTCAGCATGAACTCAAGAAATCTTGGCAGTGTACATCTAAACTCACAGGGAACATATTAGGGACCCGATCCCTTAACATTTTCATTGACGAAAGTATAGGTCAACTCTACAANTTTGCAACGCCCGCTTAGTCTTTTATTAGACATAGTTGAGCGTGATCAGACCTGATCCCCTAACATTCTCACTGACGGGAGTACATGTCAACTCTACAACTGGAAAGCTGTGACAGAAAAGTGACTGCCTGCAACTGTACACGCTACAGTGCAGTAACAATGCAACAATCACTTTCATTGGTTGGAGATTGTACCAACTAAGCATGTGCATCCTTCTTGGGATGTCCTAGGGATATAACATCTTGTTTGAACACAAACAAGATATTCACTTGAGCATTTACTAACATTCTCTCAAGCATTGAAGAGTTGCTCGTGCATTGAAGGCTCAAGTATGTCAAGAACAAGAAGACAACTCCACTAAGACGGACCAGTTTCACTACGTGTCTTTAGGTGCCCTTAGTTGAGTTGTAATCTTATGTTTTGCTTTCTATTGTATCCTCTCTTGCTTTCTTAGAAGCCTTGTATTAGGAATCCTAAAATCATAAACCTTCAGTGTTTGTGTTGTGACTAGTGTAGTCATAAGTTGAAGTCTTTGCTACTAGTGAGTAACAAAGTAGCTTGTAATAAGGGTATTACAAGTTAGTGGTTCAAAGTCTTTGTAAGAGAGTCATTACAAAGTGGCTTGTAATAGTTGAGATTACAAGTTAGTGAAGTTGAAATCCTACCAGTGTAGGTCGTGGTTTTTGTCCCCTTAAGTTGGGATTTTTCCACGTAAAAATCATGTACCTCTTTTACTTACTGTCTCTATCGATAACTCTGAGGAAACTGGTAAAGGACCAGATTTTTTTACAGTTTGTGGAGTCCTAAAAACTATCAAACCTAAATTTCATGTTATTTATATGTGTATTTAACGAAAAATTTGACCAAGACACCGCTTGGATCCGCCTCTGGAGCACGTTATTCTTAAAGTAAAACTTTCTAACGCAAATGCACATTAATGAGTCCCCAAGTGTATCGAGTTAAAAAATGATGTTCAAACCATTAATTTTCATTTTTTTAAAAACGGAATTTACACTCAAGTTTTACTTTTTAGAGGAAAAAAGGAAAACTATAATTTAGACTTTAGTCCAAAAACTTGCCATACTACTTTTCCATGACCATTCAAATACATACAACTTTTTCATTCAATCTGAATTTGCAACATTATGACCATTTACATAGAACTTTTTCATTCACGGGTATGCCTTGGACTAAGGAAAAATAAAAGT
>ML409237.1:2706-35245 GCA_005239525.1 Nicotiana knightiana | reverse complement strand
CCAAAACCAAAAAAAAAAAAAAAGAAACGGAAACAGTACAAAAACAAAGTGGCCACGACAACACCCTTTATCAACTTAGGAACAAGGTTCAAATTCCAAGAAGGGCTCCTCTCATCTTCTACCCTCTCCTCTCCCATAAACCCCAAAAGAAGTTACATGGAAAAAACCAAAAGGAGACAGAAAAATCCACCACCGGGAAGTTTACATAAATACATGTACAATCATAAAATATTTCATAATCTATAATTATAAAGTAATTAACATATTTTATAACTTAAATACGGTGAAAGGATAAAAAATAGCTCTTAAATACAGTAGCTTTCTATAAATGAGGAAACTGAATATCAAACATATTTAATAAAATTAAATGTTCCCTAAAGTTACCCCATCGCAATTCCTATAAATAAGGAAACTAAATAGGAAAAAAATTTCATTGCCTTTTTATTTTTATTCCCCTTCTCCACCACATTCTCAACAAACAATCCATTATTTATCAAATTCTCCTTCTCTAGTAGTAGGAGAAATAATCTTTAAATAAAAATTACTCAAAAAGAAAAATGAATAAAATACATCATAATCAATATATAGCATTGTAAACACTAATACTAAAATAATTCAATGCGAATTAACGTGCCATTATATAATAAAGATATGATGTATTGTGTGTGTGTATATATATATATATATATATATATATATTAAGTGTCATATAAGTTTATATTATATAATGTATTGTATACTATATTTATTAATAGTATACATCCAATAAACTGAAGCGGTATTATACAATAAAAGATATGGTGTATATTATATACTTATACCAATGTCATATAAGTTTATATTATATCATATATTGTATACGATATTTATTAGTAGTATACATTAGATTTTTTTCTCCTCAATATATACATCAGGTGAACTAAAGTGATAGTACTATACAATGAAGGTATTTAGTATTATATACTTATATACATTTTTATATAAGCTTATACTATAAAATATATTGTGTACTATATCTATTATTAGTATACATGAGATATATTTTTCAATAATGGGGAAGAGGTTTGGGACATTGGGATATACTCAAATCCTTTATGGAGAAACTGAAAAAACTTAATACAGATAGATATGTTTTACGTGAGAGAGAATCTCAAGAGAGATGTATAAGAATATGTTTTAGGCATGAAAATCTCAAAAAAAAATATACAGTAATACATATATATGTATATGTTATACTATGTATAGTATATTTGTTAATAATATTCTTTCCAGTCCAATGTTTGTGTACTTTGTATTTACTTTCCCTGGCAAAATGCAATTCGTTGAGTTCAATTCAAGGCAAGTTTTTATACCATGTATTACTGTATAATATATATTATATGCATATGTTATTATATATATATATATATATATATATATATATATATATAATATATTTTTTGTTGACGGAGTGATAAAGAAGAAGCAAACTTGAGAAAACAAATATAATGTTATATATCATTAAAAGTATATAATAATATATGATTAAAATATACAATAAAACAATATATAGTACATATATTATAAAATAATACATTGTCAAAAAAAGAGTGTCCTAATTACGAATAATGTCATTCCTTCATTTCACTTCCTCCCTTGCGATATCAAACAATGCCCTGTAACGCCACCTCTTTCATCACCAACTAGGCATCTAAGCAAACATTTAATGTGGAGACTTTTGGCCAAAGAATGCTTTAAACACCCCTTTCTTTGCTGCTTCAGCCCCAGCAAGCCCAACTCGGGGTTGGCGTTTTACTCCTTCCACTATACTTAAGAGTGTGACGAATCAGACACATCCACCATTGACTCAGGCGGTGGATCAACTTTCGAAAGTATGCTACCAATGTTTCTATACATTTTTGCCATACACAGAATATATTGGATGAAGAAAAAGAAAAATAGACGCTTGTTATATACTGGAATAATTTTTTACTAGAAACTGGGAGGAAATTGATCAGAAAAAGATATCTGTTAAATGAGAGAATCTCAAGGGAGAGATTTTAGGATATGAAAAATGATACATAATTTAATTAAAAAGATAAGATTTTAAAATAAATTGTACTAAACGTAATTTTGCGAAAGCAGTTGTAGAAAATATAAATAACTCTCTAAAGAGTTGTATTCTATGTAAATTCCTCCTATTTAACAACCGCATCAACGTATTCAAAAGATTTTTACTTCACCAGACAAATATATGCGCATGTGGCAGCTGGGCTCATTCATTTCCCATATCTTTCACAGTTCAAATAAAAAAGAAAGTTACCCGCTAATGCTTTGGAATTACATGTATGTAATTCCAAAATAATGAGATCACAAAGAAGAGAAGGCAAAAACAGTGACACAACAAAAGAATCAGACTTTTTTCGGCAAAATATTTTGCCCTGTATAGAAAACTACAGAATTGACACAGAGGATCTAACAACTGATCCATATCATTGCTCGTCCACCTAGAACGAGAAGGAAATACATGCTCTATAAGGCTTCTGAAGAGTTGGCATGATCTCACTTCAGGTCTCATGGTTTTTGCATCAAAGCTCCAATATGCATCTGAATTGCATCAGTTCACATAATCATACTTTGTCTCTTGGCACGGGATGCTAGAGCAAGCAGAATCTTTTTTCTCGGACCCTACAATTTTAGGCATCTCTTTCAGAAAAGCTAGGAGTGAAAAACCCATAATTCCAGAACTGCTAAACCAATAAAGCAAATGGGTAAAGACAGGTACATTATAACATATGCCAAACTTATAGATATGTCATGTGGAAATGCTTCCCCAGAGTCACTTTCCTCCGACTTACATCCACAGAATCGTGGATGTTGGGCCCAGAATATCAGTTGAACACAAAAGAAAGGCCCCTGAGCTCTCTTTGTAAGTATGAATGCTCTCCTGCTCACTTTTCTCAAGGTTCTAACAGAAGGAGGGCAGTTCCTTATAAAGTCATCTGAGAAGATAAGTCATGTTTTCTCTTTCCAAATGAATGACTACTTGATTTTATAAAGTTATTAGGAGAAGGATTCGATACATGTAATTATAATATACACGATTTTTGGATAACTAAGAAATCTCCAAGGGCTAGTGGCGCACAGTTCGAAAACTCTGTGGATAATGGGCCCATCGCTCTATACTTCTCCACTTAGAAATTATAATATATGTTGACGATGCATACGCGGATCAACGTATTTTTTTGTTTCCGAAAAGTGGTTAAAGAAGAAGTTGTAATTGCGAAAATGGTCCGCTGTAACTCTAGTATCATGTAATATATTTTAAATATTTCCTTGTCGGAAGGTAAAATTATTTCGAGATAGCTTGAAAGAAAGTTTGGACATATAAGTGCCACACAAGGGAAAAAAGGAATTCAATTAAGCAGAAAAGGCAAATCAGAAAATTTATGACCGTGAACACCCCAAAAGAAAAAAGTGGGAACATGAAGAAAAGAAACATTGACACGCACAACAAAATCCAGAGCATTCAACTGAGACACTAGGTCTCCAAGAATAGATCAAATATCGCATTTAATAAGAGCGTACCATGGGTACTCCCAACTCTTTCAGATCATTGTCACCCATCTGCTTCAATGAATACAGATCCACCTGCAGCACAGTTCAAGGTAAATATGTATAATAGCTGAAAAGAATTTACACCCGCAATTCATCAACAATTCAATAAAAAATGGCGCATTAACACATTGGTGACAAGAAATAGAGTAAACTGAGTTTAAGGACCGAATCATATCAGCAAACTGAGTCTAACAAAAGAAAACATGAACAGATGCTCCCATACATGAAAGACATTCACATTTAAACTTGACAGGAAGGTACACGTTTATGAAGACGTATGATGTGGGGAGTCACAGCCAGCAGCTGCAAATAGTACTACAGTAGCGGCAACCTCAACACAATCCTCACCTAAATGCCAAGCTTGTCCAAATTCCAAAATTTAACCCCATGCCGCAAAAGGTATAAGTATTGTAGTAGCTCGTCCAATACATATAAACAATGCAGTAACCAGGCTTTGCCTTGGATAGACTCGTGTTAGCATTACTACTCCTTGGACCAATGCACTGAAAATATCACATGCCCTTTCTCCAGCAAGGAATCCACCTTTCTATAAGTTGCTTGCCATTTTTAGTTTCTCTTAGACGTTAGAAGTCACCCTCACCTAGTTCATCCCAATCCTATCGTCCCACACATAAGTCTGTCAAATTCTACTTCTGAATCCACTAGTCCAGTCACAAATGTACATCGCAAACACATTGCAAATAAGGTGTGTTTCTTTAAGCTTTAGCTCCCGCAGGACCAACCTTAACTATCTGCTGGTATTCTGTCCTCGTACTAGCTACACAAAAGAAGAATTACATTCTTAATTGTTTTTTTGCCCAGCTGTTCTAATATTTACTACATTCTGAATATGAACTTGGTATCTGTTGGAATACTTTGATTACAATCCTTACACCCACAAACACTAGTTTCTATCTGAACTACAAAAGCATATAATTACTTTAACCATAAAACAACTACTCATTTAACATTCTTCGTTTGCCAGATCTAGGCCAACTTTATGGGGCAGAAGCAGGGAAATTTCATCGTTCCTTGGATAAAATGAAGGGATAATACATAATTACCCCATTGGGGTTGTCTCGCTTTCCCAGATGCACCTTTCTATTTTGCGGGGGTCCTATGACCCCCTTGTACAACTTTGAAGTACTACTATTACACACTTTTTAAGCCAACTCCACTTTCAACATAAGGAGTGATGGGCATGCACCATTATGTACTTGACACGTGTCAAAACACTAAAAACTTAAAAAAGGAAGGTAACTTTACATCCTTCCCCCAAAATGCTTGTCAGCACCTTCCTGTAAACCTCTGCCCCAAACCCCATTAACGCTCCCTCACTTTCTTTCTTGCCCGTCATTCCCATATTCTTTAGTTAACAAAAGGAAATCAAATTATGAAGGAGAAGAAGAATTCCATGGCTATTTTCACTGCTAATTTATTTCATCAGAGAAAGGAAAATTCCAATAAATATATAAAAAGCTTCTGATTTCATGAATATTCGGCCATCTCCTAAAATCAGTAACCGAAGAAGACCCACAAAGATTTCGAATCGGAGCTCCGACGACTTTGTCCTTCCTTAACAGCTGGTTTTTTCAGAAAACAAAATCTCAAATTTCTATTAGGCCGTGTTTTTTAGGTTGAAGCTTCCTAAGCTTTTTTTTTAACCGATGTGCGGAGATTGTGGCAATCAAAGTGGTGGTGGGTGTGATTTAATGGTTGAATATATAGAGTGTAACTTATTCTTTTGGTTGAAAAAAAGTTCTAGTGGGTTTGGTGGAGATGGAGGCGGTGAAGTGGTGAGGGACACGTTATTAAAGAAGAAGGAAGAAGAGAAGAAAAAGAAAACGAAAATGATGAGGAACAGTGAAACAAAATAGAAAGAAAAGTAAAAAAATTACATTTAATAAAAAATCTGAAGAAATTTTAATTTTTTTTAAATCCCCTCACTCTCTTTAAGCAAGTGATATACACTCTCCATGTCATGTGGGCTAGAAAGGGGATAATGATATCAGTTCAAAGTTGTTAAGGGGGGTCATAGGACCCCCCCAAAATAGAAGGATGCATCTGGTAAAGTGGGACAAACCCAGTGTTATCAAAGGCGAAAAGCGCAAAAAAGCTCTAAGGTCTGTTGGGCTTTAAGCGCAAAGCGCAAATAAAGCGTGGGCTTAAATGAAAAAAAGCACAACTGGAGAAAAAGTAAAGATATGTATATATAGTCTAAGACTAATAATTATAAGCATGAATAATAAATATATGGATAAAGAAATTAGAAAAAATTTACGATAAAGTGAAATATCAATTGTTTAATGTTGCCTTTTCAGGATTACACTCATTGGCAAGTAAAAGTATGCCTAAGAGCCTTGATGCGATACTAAAGCGCCCACAAAGCGAGGCGAAGCGCTCAACATGTTTTGAGCCTCGCTTCAGGGCTTAAGCGCGCCATTGACAACGCACGACAGCCCCAATGGGCTAATTATGTATTATCCCTAAAATGAACTTTGAAGTTTGATACATCAATTGAAAAATTGGAAACCTAAAGTAGTACAAATTTCTGACTAACCAGAACCAGAATGTCAGCACTTGTGGCATCAAGTAGGTATAAACTCTCTAATTTTCTAAGACTTCAACATTCTAAGCAACCATATCGAGTAGCTTGGATCCAAATCCCAATCCACAAGATCTCATAACTGAATACGAGCTTTTTAAATCTTCTACAATTTTTGGGACAATAGATATTGCAGAGTTTTAATGGTATGAAGCATTTCAAGTACATGCATGCCTCGAGTGCTAATCTTAAACATGAACTGATGCTTAATATTAACAAAGATGAGATTAATAAATCAATAATGTTGCAACTGAAAAGCGATACTAGAAGGTGAAGGACATTTACTTCCTCAGCCTTGAAATTGATAGCATACTTGTCTAGACCCAACGAGTGCAAAAAACTATCAACAGTAGGCTGATCCTCAACCTGCATCGAGAGGAAGAAAATGAAACTTTAGTGACCAGTGAACCAAAATCTTTTTAACTTTTTATGTTTTTTTTAACCTCCAATCATTTATCCATCGTCCTCAATATGAATTTTCTCAAGACATGGCTGTGGCCTAAATTTTCACACCAGAAAGTAGACATGTTGAATCATGTAACTAGCCAAATATTGCCTTTTAAGTTTTATCTTGGACAGGCATTTGAGAATACAAGCTACCATAGTTACAGCTATCCAAAAATTTGCAAGATCCAGTAAGGTTCATCTATTTTGATAGGTGAACAATTTATTAAAGAATAAACTCTTGGTGTAAAGTGCACAAACACCAAAATGCATCGTTAAGAATAAAACCACAGCTTATGGAAGAGCCAACAAATATCCAAAAAGGTATATTTCACATAACTCTCAAGAATGGATAACAGATGATTATATACAAGCAAGGTCCTCTTTCTTTTTTCTTCTTTAGAAAAAATTAACCATTTTCCTTTTAGCAACTCTTATCTAAGAATGAAGAAAGATATATTTTTACAAGCAAACAACTTGATGTTTATGAGAATCTGTTGTACTTAATACCGGTATGGAAGTAATGCAGAACTACACTTAATTATCAGAGGTCACATACTTGAAAGGAAGAAATAGTTTGCAGCCCTGGAAATAGAATAAATATGATGTTTGATTACCACTAGAAAAATCTCACCATATAACCATCTAAGCTATAAGAAATCTGAACATGAAATTTCAGTAAAAGAGGAAAAACAAAGAAAAAGTAGAAAGTCAAGTAGATTGTACTGCATATGAACTTTTCTGCACTAGACTGCGTGACTGTGGAATTGGGGCACACAATGGTGCAACAGTCTTTCCAGGTCCAGCAGGTTGGGATGTATTTGACGGGTAAGCTGCAGAAGTCATGGGGCGTGAAAACTCAGAGACATCTTTCCTTGTGTATGAACTGAGTCTCGGGTCATCATAAGGTATGACTGGAGGTCTTCTCTGCAGTTCCTCCCCTCTCCTTGGTGGTGAGATACCTCTAGAAGAACTCACAACTCCATCTGGTGATTTTCGCCTTAAACGATCCAGTGTCCAGGGGGAATAAGAATTTCTTATTGACTCCATCTGTGGCAAAGCATCTGCATTTCTTGTGGAGGGAGCGCGTCCCAGTATGCTCAAACTCCTTGACTCGGGTGTATTATACCTGACATCCTTTAGCTCAGGACGGTGGCCCCTAAAATCCCTGGCTTCAGGTATGTACTGTCTTGAATCTCTGATTTCAGGTAAATATTGTCTAGAACCTCTTGAATCAATCATTCGCTGTCTATCATTCCTTGGCTCAGGTACTCGCGGTCTATTATCCCTTGGCTCAGGTACTCGTGGTCTATTATCCCTCAGCTCGGGGATCTGCTGTTGCGAACTAGGTTTGGCTGTTGAAGATTGAGCTGGCCTTGAAAGGAAATCACGAAGATCCACCCCATTCTGATGGCCGTTGCTTTGACCTCGGTCAAGTACAGTTTTCCGCATGATTTTATATCGCAGGTCATCTTTACCAAGCCGCGCATCTTCATTAAATCATAAGGAACACAATTGACAATCTTGAATTTGGATGTATATTAACAAACAAGAATATACAGTGGAGAAGCAGTGCAATTATTACCAACAATGCCACTAGAGGAACTAGAGCTCAATCTACTTTCATCTCCTCGCCGACTGCAAAAATGAAATGTTGATATTGTGTGTAAATGCTGAACATATAATTTACTCTAACAAAAGTATAGCAATCACCTCACTCAATACATTAGGAAATTTTGGTTCACTCTTTGGACTACAAGAGTGCAACTATGCTTCCCCTGAGTCGAGGGTCTATAGGAAACAGTCTCTCTACCTTCATAAGGTAGGGTAAGATTGCGTACACACTATCCTCCCCAAACTCCTATTGTGGGATTACACTGGGTTTGTTGTTGTTGTTATTAGACTACAAAACTAACTGAACATTTGGTTAAGTATTTAAATTACATTGAAATATATTTACAATCATTAGTTTTCTCCCACTCATAAAATGTTTTAATATCACTACGCGCTCAATAAAATAACACCAATAGACATGCAAGCTAAATCATGCTTTCCTAGTTTCAATCTTTCAAAAAGATCAAATCACACAACCAAATGATTACAAGGAAAACAATGGAGAGTTTACCGTTTATTATTGAATTCTGTTGTTGAATCTGCAGTAGTACCTAGTCTATCTCTGACAGACCGTTTGCTCCCAACTGCTGGCCCTGAATCAGGAAAGGGATGACCTAATACAGACCCTGCCTTCTTTACCACCTTTCACACATGAAAAGCCAAAATCAAAATATTGTCACAATGAAAATAGAATTACTCAACAACAGCCCCGTAACACCATTTCCATAACATAACACTATCCCCTCCAACCTAATAATAAAACATTAAAAGATAAATTCAATTTTTCTATTTTAAAAGGTAACATTAAAAGATAAATTCAATTTTTCTATTTTAAAAGGTAACATTCAAAGATAAATTCAATTCTTTAGCATAACTCTCGGTTAAAATAATAACAGAACATTTCCATATAATTAATCACTTCCTCATTGGTACATATAACACGAAAAGAATTAAAAATTCATATAAAAGCTGATGAAACTGCATCGTTTCTCCATTTCCGAATTTCGTCGCGATTTTTTAAGCATGTAAGTAGAACTTCAGAAAAGGAACTACCTGACCGCTGCGTCCTAGGGTAATTGTAATTCGAGAGCTTGAAGCCTCCGCCATTTTAGCAACTTGGAAACCCTATCTCAGCAATAAACGCTAAACCGGAATTGTAATGTATGAAACATCAAAATCCTTCAGAAATGGGGAAAAGTAGCAGCTCCGATATGAGACTTGAGATCGAGCTTAGCGTTAGGGTTTGCACTGCGAGAGATGCAGAGGAGAGAGAGAGTGTGTGTTTGTGTGATGTGTGTGTGTGTTTGTGTGCCAAGCGCGATATGCACGTGACAACTGCGCGCGTGGAATTCAGATTCTTAGGTGGGCTTTAAAGAACAATGCAGGCCCAATCTGGTTTACTAGTGGAGTTCGGAGGATTTGCATCTATACCCAGTTTTTTAGTCACCTTTTAATTTATATCCGTTTTGTAAAAAAAATTGCAAACGTACCCACTTTTCGCGTAACTTCAGACATACGGGACTGAAGTAGCAAAAATTTATGTCTGAAGTTTAAAATTCAGAATGTTTTGCCTGAAGTGTAGCAAAACTTCAGATATTTTTGCCTGAAGTTTGGCCTGACTTGCAAAGGCAATCACGCAAATTTCAATTCATAGTGCAATTGCAAATATCACTTCAATAAAACTACAACATGTTTTGGCTGAAGTTTTTATTTTGTAATTGTTGAACTTCAGCATTCCAGGAGCTGAAATTTGTTTTGTAATTGATGAACTTCAGCATTCTAGGAGCTGAAGTTTGTTTTGTAATTGTTGAACTTCAATATTCTAGGGCTAAAGTTTATTTTGTATTTGCTGAACTTCAGCATTCTAGGAGCTGACGTTTTTGTTTATATTTGATGAACTTCAGCATTCTTAGAGCTGAAGTTCTAAGCAACAATGAATTTAATAGATCATAATTACCAGCGATTGATGAAGTTCATTTCAAAGAATAAAGAATGAAAAATATTTACGACATGAAAATAAGTTACGACAGATACACTAGAACAAATAATCAATGTGCATGTAAAGCTAAAATATCTAAAAGGTTAAATTATTGTGAATAAGACCAAATTGAACATAATGGGACAAGTAGATATATATGGATCATCAGGCTAGAACGCATAACAATATCTCAAGTTTCAGCATCAGAAAACGAAGGAGGAAAAGGAGGAGGAGAAAGAAGCATGATGTTGTTTAAAAGTGGGTACAAGTTAAAACTTTTTTAAAAAATGGGTATAGATTAAATGAGGGCGACCAAATAGGGCACCCCGTGCAATTTTTACGTGGAGCTCGACCTTCGTTAAGGGGGAGTTTTATAGGTAAAAATAGCACAGGTTAGCCAGTTTTCAGACTTGTCATTCAAAAATAGTCAGCATTTCTCACGTCATTGAAAAATAGTCATTATTTTGTTGCAACAGAAACCGGTCCAACGTAATATATTAGAGTTCAGTGCACTTGTATATAAACTTTCAGCATAATATACTGGAGATTTGAGCACCTGTGTATGAACTTCCAGCATATTATGTTGGACCGATATACTTTGATGGAACTCCAGTATAATATTGTATAATATACTGGAGTTCTAGTGTACTTTGCTAGAACTCCGGTATAATATACTAGAGTTCCAATATACTTGTACTGGAACTCCAGTATATATGATGGAGTATTCTCCGGATTTTGAACAGTATTTTCGTTCAAATTTATCTTTACATAAAAAGTGGCTAAATTTCGATTACTTTTGAAACTGTGGCTATTTTTGATTGACCACTTGTAAATCTGACTATTTTTCAATATTTTTTATTTTTTAGCTTTACCTACAAAAACTAAATTAATTACTCTTGCTTACTCATTAGTTTTTCTACCTACCAAATTAATTGCTCGTCTTACCCATTGTAGCTTTTGTGGAGTTCAACCTTAATGAATGGGAGTTTTATAGCTTACCCACAAAAAAGAAGATAGGCCCCCACCCAACTTCTTAAACAAAAAATAGTCGATGGATGTATATAATATATGCATAATTAATGTATTATATATGTATAATTGTGTATAACCAATGTATATGGCTAGAAAAAGTAAACAATAAACATGATCGATTATTTGTGTAAAGATCCCAAAACTAGATTAGTTATCCTTGCCTACTCATTAGTTTTTCTACCTACCAAATTAATTACTTGTCCTACCCGTTATAACTTTTGTGGATAATTACTTTTTTTTCTCATTTTCTTTTTTATTTCTCTGATTTTTTCTTTTCTTTCTTTTCTCCTTTTATTATTTCTCGTTTTTATTTTTATTATTTTTCCTTTTTTATTTTTTTCTGTTCATATATTGTTTTCCTATAATTATATTATTTTTTATTTTTTTTAATCACCATATTCTGGTTTTGTACTCAATTTGGCTCGTTTCTTTTCATTCTTTTCTTTTTATTTTTCTTCCTTTTGTTTATTTTTTTAACTTTCGCATTCCTTTTCTAATTCATTGAACTTTTTTTTAGTTTCCTTGTTTTTTCCATATTAATTTATGTTTTTCGACAACTAATTTTTATACAATGAATATAATTTTCATGGAATTCCATCCAAAAAATTATTTAAAAAGAATATTTGTAAGGACCTAGTTGAAAAAATTAAAAGTAAAATAAAAAATGACTTATTTATTACGATATACTATTAGAATGTATATACTATAACAGTGTAATGTTAATATAACCATGACTAATAGCACCTAGATGATTCAACAAATAGCAGTCGAAGTATACTATTATGGTATATTGTACTATTACAGCATATTATTGCAGTACATTATATATTATTATAGTGTACCGCTACGGTATATTGTATAATATAACAGTATACTGTTGCATATAGTTATATACTCCTACAATAATTGTATACTTTAACGGTATATTCTTAGGTAAATATATTCTTCTTTGATTATTATAGTATATCCTTGTAGTATATTATATACTGTAACAGTATACACTACAAGAAAATAAGGATACGACGACATTAAATAAATGTCATATAATGTTGCGTAAATGTCGCAAATTCAACTACCGACATTTAATTTACATTTGTATCAAATGTCGTAAATTTTGGGGTCGGGAATTTTCCGACATTTAGATAAATGTCGGTAAGAAATTTACGACATTTATTTATGACATTTATGAAATGTCACATAAATTGCTGACATTTAAAATAATGTTGGTAAATAATTATGACATTTATTTAATGCTTTTTAAAAAAGTCACGTTATAATTTTTGACATTTTGGAAAATGTCAATAAAATTTTTGTGACATTTAACTGAATGTCAAGTAATTTAGTGACATTTTTTAAAATCTTGTGAAATATCACATTAAAATTTCCATATCAAATTTTTTAATATAAGAATGATATTTTAGTTTAACTTTTCGTTATTACTCAAATATATATTTAATAAATATCAACCTTTATACACAATGTAACAAATATGAAATAGAAAATGTCTTTAGACGTAAATATAGTGTTCAGACAATAGAGTTTCTCCTTACAAGTTAAACGTTCAAATCAAGTAATCTATTATATCTCTCAAATAAAATTGAACTCCAATTAAATCATAAAAGATAAAGTAATTTTAACTTCTAAAATAAATTCTGCAACAAGGCTTTATAGATCAATCTTCCACTAGTCAAGCATTTCTTTCCAATAATTGATCTTATATTCTTCAGAAGCTCTGCAAAAGAATCACATAAAATAGAATTACAACTACGTAAAAAAAATTAAAAAAATTGAAGTGTCTTGCATGTTTTCCAAACTTACCCACTTCTTTTTTATGGTCTCAAGTTCATTAGTTTCGGTCTTCTTAATTTTGTTAACCTGAGAACAAATATTAAAAAGGTTACTTTGATAGTTTATAGAATTCAAAACTGAGTGTAGAGTACAACATACAATTAACAAGACAAAGCTTATGTATCCCCAAAATGCAACAACTTCTACAAAAACAACATAACAACTTTGAATTACAAGCAAAAGTCTAGATGCAACACTGAAAACATATGATAGCACTTTCATACAAAATTTCATCGTCTGACATCATTGTAAAAGTTCTTTTGAATTGTAAGCTCTACTATTCACAAATCACAAAGATATCATCCAGCACAGACCCATCAGTTCTAAAATACTAACAGATAAGTGAATATCAATTAAAATAAGGTAACTATGATTAAGCATACTTCAACCATATAGTGACAGAATTTTCACCAAGCCAAACCAGAGCAGAAGAGGCAAAAATCATAAAGAAATAACTCATCCAAAATTATCCTACTTATAACTCTCATAGTTGTAAGCCAGACCAAAAATTATCCTACTTATATTTGAAAAAATATAAGGTCACCACCATATGCTCTGCTAGCAGACTTGTTAGCTCCTATTTTCATCATTCTGATCAAAATACTCCCACATATGTTTCTCAAAAAATGAGATCACAACACCTGAACAATTAGCTTGCAACATTGATCTAAAACTCACCTTATTTTTGTGAACAACTGAAACCGGTTATAATGATTGTTGGCGATCTTCAAGTGAGTTATTATAAACCTATCACAAAGAGGGAGATTATTATAATTAGAAGAAAAATAAACAGCAATACTAACTTTAAGTAAAAAAAGTTTGTGCATGAGCATAAAGTTATTTACTTGCTCATTACTAATTGATTTACTATTTGAGCCAATTGTAATACCCCTACTCTCTAGATATGTTTGGACCCATGTCTTTACTTTATCATCTATTGTTGCTTTTATATCTTCTTTTGCTTCTGCCAAATTTTTCTCCATATCAACTTGGATAGCTGTGGTAGCTTTTTGAACTTCTATCTCAACCCTTGCATCAAAATCTCTTTGCTCAACCTTGGATCGTTTATATACTGGGCCATAAATAAAACTTGGAGCTGCTCCTTTTTCTAGAGTTCGAACAATCTTATGAGTGTCGGGTCCCATAATTTGTGCATATACATCATTAGGAGCACTTCCAGGGACATTTAACTCAGGATACACCTTAGCAAGTTCATCCATTTCTTTCTTTTTGAAAGAACGGAAAGCAAAGATAAGTTAACAAAATTTATAAGTAAATGACAGTACCTTTATATTTATAAAGAATAAGAATTTACCATAACTTCACCAACTATCTCATTTACTGGTTGATCATTCTTTCTTGAATATGTTTCTTTAAACACCTCAATACGAGTTGGTTTTATGCCATTCTCCTTTGTCATATGTATTGAATAGTAAAAGATTGTAGCAAAGTATTTAATAAAATAAAAACTAGTACATAAATCGAAGATAGTAGATAAAAGATTATGTCATACATTATTTATAATTTGAGAATGACTTTTTCTTCCTGATGTGTGTGGCATAGTGAACTTTTTTCGGCTTTATTTGTTCTTCATGCTCTTTTCCTAGAAAAATTAAATACAATATTATATTAAAGAATAGACATAATTCACCACAAAAAAAAAGTAAAAAATAAAAAGAAAAGTTCAAAAAGAACAGAACATTAAGGTATCTAATTAATGAAATCCAGAAGACGAAACAGAAAAGGACTGAAGTCTCAATTTGAAAAACCTAAAAATATTTTGTACGTTCTTCTGCCTTGTGTTTATCAAGTAATATAACTTTGTAGTGGACATAAAAGAACCATTTCATGATTTTCACTTACAATCATATATCCTTGTTCATATTAGTTGTTCTATATTGGAGTGAAATTCAGAGAAATCAACAAGCAAGAGGAAAGAGAGAGCAATATGAAAATGAAGAAATAAAAGCAACGTTGAAATAACAGCTTTTAAAAGACAAAATACCCCCAACTTGATTTTTAGTGACTTTAAGCTTGATTTTTGAACTTTTTCTCTGTATCCAGTGACAAAAATGCTATAGGCCTAAGGTGCAAAAGAAGAAAATGCTTAATATTCTGGAGTACCTTTGCAACATTTGAGCTCCAATAATCAACTAATGAACGGTACTGATCTTCTTCAACCCTATCTGGACGATGAGCTAAGCGCTCAATATCAGTGTCATACGGTTCATAACCACAACTTTTTGCTTCATGCTTCCATTATTTCCATTTAGATCTAACTGATATCATCAACATGCGTCTCATATCATCAGTATTTTCTACACACATATTTAGCACAACTTATTTATATAGAATAATATAAAAATAAAAATATTTTAGTATGTAATTTTTTATTTAGTACTAAGCACCTTAATATGAGTCCATATCATGTCCTTCTAACATCTTTGGCACAAGCTTCCAATCTTTATAATTCAATGGCGCTAGGATACCATTTCGTGCTATGACACCAAGTTTAAAACTCAATCTAGATGTTTCTGGTCCAATTGGTTGGCCATGTTCATTCAACTCAACATGTAAATTTTCACCATCATTTCCCCATCCGGAGTGCATCATAGTGGGACCCCTTAGTCGCTTAGATTGTTCTTCACTCTCATTGGAATCTGTAAATAATCAAAGATTAAAAGGGAGGTGCATTCGTACTAGTACAAATCAGCTATGTTGGATTATGGCATGATAAATCAGCTATGTTTTATCAGGGGCAATGGATGCCCATTGCTTTATGTAGTCACTAAAATCTTGCAAACAAGAATGAATATAAGATATTACTTTAATACCTGAGAAATTTTCTATATCATGTGAATCATTTTTTAACAAGTTACCAAATCGGATAGCTTGTCTTTCATTTTGTGGCCAATTTTGAGGTGGTTTAGGCATCGCTGTGCTGTCCATTTGTTGTTCTTGTTTCTCTGAAGAATTGGATAAAGTCCCACCTTGACTAGCATTTCTTCGCCTTTTTCTTGCCATCTCACCGAAGTTGCTCAAAAATTAGATTCCTGTCAGATTGAAAAATAATGTGTACTATCCAAAATCATGAAATAATATCTAACTACCAAGTCAAACAATAAGACATGTAAGCATAAGAGATTAAACAACAACTGAATTGCATAATAAGACATATCAAATTGTTCTCTATTCAATAACCATCTTTATTAAAAGAGTAATAATACTATACTAATATTAAGAACTAAGATATATCGTAATCTTCATCAAATGCTACAGTACTTTCCATAGTTTATGGGTCAATTTCTGTTCCCGACACTCCTTCTCTAACCCATTCAATATATTATGTACTTTCAAATGTAGTATCATCTAGTTGTTGCTCAGGCCACAATTCCATATGGCCGTTCATATGCCCAGTTGCTTGTGTGTTTTCACCTAAATTGTAAAAACCTCTTGGCTTAAGTTTGACAACAATTTGCCACTCCTCTGCCATTGGATGAGGAACGTAAAACACATGTTGTGCTTGAGAAGCGAAGATGAAAGGTTCATTTAATAATTGATGCCTTGTGTAAAGTAGATGATTAAAATTCACAAGAGTAAATCCATAATCATCTTTCTCGATAAGCCCCTTGTTATTGTCCCCCATTGACAACCAAACAATACAAATTTAAACTTCTTGGAATAATATAACTCAATTGTGCTTGTCGGGACCCCATAAAAAGAGATTTCTGCCAATATGGGATTTTGATCTTTTGCGCTTGCATAACTTTGAGTTGTAGCGTTAACCATAATTCCACTATTTTGAGTTTTAGTTCCACTATTTTGAGTTTTACGCTGGGCATCACGAGACTTTGTTAAGTATCTAATCCCGTTACTTATATATTCAGTCATCCTTTTTGCTTGCTTTGATGGAACTATAGCTAAATATTGAATTTCTTCAGATATTTGCTCACCAGCCATATGTAACTTTTCAACCTGACAATTAAAATTAAAGATATTATTGAAAAGAGATATCATTACAAATCTAATAATATATTTGAAAAAATATTAGCCGGTTCATAATTACATGTTTTCTAAACCATATAGGAAATTTTTCATTGTGAATCCGATCCACTTGATGTCTGGATAGACGAGGATTGCCCTTCTTGATTTCTTTTATATACTCACCGCCATAAGTAAATCACGTAGAACTTAATAAAAAACTTCAAATATTATTACTTATTAAATTATTACAAAATATAAAAAATTATTTAATACTTACTCGCGATATGGAGTTGTGGAGGCAGAATTAAATAAAACATATATGTGTGCTTAGGCATGTGTAATGTCATCAAGCATAAACCTTGTCTCTTTACTTGATCGACGCCCCTCTTGGTTAGCTGATTCATTAGATGGAGCATAATTTCTTAAAGGCCTACTCAACTTTGTCTCCACATCACATACATATCTTGAGCAGAATGTCATGCACTCTTCTATCCAATATCCCTCTGCAATTGAACATTCTGGACAACTTTTATTCCTTACATAGTTTTTAAGAGTAAGCAGGTGCCTACAATAGAAAATTTTCATAATAGTTAATTAAAATTCTTTACAAGTACTATTAAATAGAGCAACAAAATAGTACCTTTCGAATGACCACATTGAACGATACTGTGAGGGTCCACCAATCATTGCATCTTCAGCTAAATGGATAACTAGATGTTCCATGATATCGAAAAAGGATGGAGGAAATATTCTCTCCAAATGACAAAGGGTTATTGCAACTCGATCTTGGAGCTTTTCTAACTCACATGCGCTCATAGTTGTTGAACAAATGCCCTTAAAAAAGTTACTTAATTCGATCAATGGCTTCAGGACGTTCACCGGGAGGAGATCTCGCAAGGCAAAAGGAAGGAGTTGTTGCATCAAAATATGGCAGTCATGACTCTTTAACCCATGCGTAGTGCGTTGCTTAATATTAACACAACGTGAGATATTTGAAGCATATCCATCTGGTACTTTCACATCTCTTAAAACTTGTAAGAGCATTTCTTTTTGCGCATTACTCAATGTAAAACATGCTGGAGGGAGATAATATTTGCCATTAGCTCTTTTCTTAGAGTGCAAAGCCTTTCGAATCCCCATCTCTTGTAAATCCAAACGAGAATTTAAATTGTCTTTTCCTTTCCCATCAATATTTGGTAATGTACAAAAGATATTGTCAAATACATTCTTTTCAATATGCATTGTGTCAAGATTATGACGAATCATATTGTCTTTCCTGTAGTCTAACTCAAAAAATATGCTCTTTTTCTTCCACAAATTTTGCAATACGGCATCATCAACATGATCAATATCATTCCATTTTCTTTTATTAAATTTGGTCGATGGACCTTTTCCAAAATTATTTTTAACACCTTTCAATTGCTCAAGAACCTCAATACCTGACAACCATTTAGGTGCTACCTCCAACTCCTTAAAATCATTAAATGTAACTTTATCTTTTCGAAACTTGTGCCCATGGGGTAACCATCGCCTATGTGACATGAAGCAATATTTTCGCCCATTTATCAATCTCAAAAATTTAGTTTTCGTAAGGCAACATGGACAAGCATATCTAGTTTTCATACCATATCCTGATAAGTTACCTAGTGCTGGAAAATCACTAATTGTCCAAAGCAATGAAGCATGCATTTGAAACATATGGTTGTTTGATACATCATAAGTGTCAACACCAACCCACAATTCTTTTAACTCGTCAACTAAGGGTCGAAGATAGACATCAATATCATTTTCAAGTGCACGAGAACCATCAATAATTATTGACAATATCATATATGGTTGCTTCATGCATAACCATGGTGGCAAGTTATATGGGACCAAGACAACCAGCAATGTGCGATGTGAGATAGACATAGACTTGAAAGGATTAAAGCCATCTGATGCCAGCCCAAGTCTAATATTCCTAGGATCTTGAGAAAAACTTGGATGCAATTCATCAAAAAATTTTCAAGCAATACTATCAACAGGGTGCCGCATTACCCCATCTTTAGTGCGACCTTCAGCGTGTCATCTCATTTGAGTAGATGTTTTAGATGACATGAATAACCTTTGAAGCCTTGGTATCAATGGAAAGTATATAAATACGTTGCTGGAATTTTTGAGGTTTCGATACTACTACTTGATTCACCTTTAAACATTTTGTACCTTGGAGTTTTGCAAAACTTACAATCCGTTCTATCTTTTGTCTCATTCCAGTAGATCATACAATCATTTGGACATGCATGTATTTTTTTATATTCAAGTCCTAAATCTTTAATAATTTTTTTGGCATCATTAAAGGACTTGGGTAATATTTCACCTTCAGGAAATACATCTTTTAGCAACTCTAGCAACATGAAAAATGAATTGTTACAAAAGAAAGCAGTGAATATTTGCTTCCAGGGTATAATTCACACTCAACTTCTTTTAACAAGTTAAAAAATGTTTCATTCTTCTTATCAAACTCCTTCCTATGTTGATTTGACCCGCCAAATCCATCACCACTAGTGTCCATATCAACAAAGTCACTAGTAAGAGAAATTCCAAAAGCATCATGTACCAAGGCTTGTATTTCATGACCTTTATCTGACTGATTAGTAGACATTGATGAATATGATATCTCACCATGAAAAATCCAAGTAGTGTAACTAGTTAGAAACCCATCAACCACTATGTGTTCGACAATCAAATCTTTTGACACAAATTTCATATTACGACACTTTCGACAAGGACACAAGATTTCAGATGCATTAGGCCTATCCAATGACGCAAACTGAATAAACTCTTTGGCTCCGATCTATGTTTATCCAACTCTTATCCATTAAGAATATAACCTATACATATAGCATCAAAGAATCAACTTCAGTAATTCTCCTTAAACTTAATCTAGTGTGAATATGTTTTACACCATCAGTAGATATACTTAGAACTTCAGATAAGATTTACGATAGTGTAAGAGTTTTTACATAAAGTTCAAATATACTCTGCAAATAAACTTAAAAGAGCCTAAATAACAAGAAAAGTATAAAATCTACTACGCACTTCAAAACACAAAATACTTTCTTTTAGCTATCACAATGCAAAGAATTAGATATACATAGTATTAAATTAAACAGAAAATATATTAGAACCTGCAAAAGCTCCAAGAAATTTTAACTAGAGAAAATCTTAACACTTTTTTGCCAAGTTTATTACAAACTTTAGCACTTCTGTAAAACACTCAGCACGACATGGACTAGTTTCAATCAGTAAATTCAATGAACCCTTTATTTTGGAAAATGTTACAATTTGACTAAGCACTTCGAATTCATGATTAAAGGAAGAAGGAAAAAAAAGGAAGAAATAAAATATTATTCTTACTAAATAAATTTTATTCCTCAAGATTTACGTAGTATTAAATTAAACAGAAGATATATACGAACCTGCAAAAGCTTCACCAAGAGTCTGAACCCTATATCAATGTTCTTCCAATATGTTACCTCTCTTTCCCCGTTTTCTTAAATCTCCAATTAAATTGACAAAGCGTAATGCAAAATTAGGTTGTTTGAAGAATTTTAACTAATAAAGGAAACTGTAATTTTAGAATTAGGAGGAGGGAAGCAAAAAGTTCTTACCGCCAAAATCTTTTCCTTCTAAATCTCCCGCACTCTCCATACATAGCTTTTACCGGACCATAATTTGTAGAGAAGGAATATATTACGGAGATAGAAATCAAATTTGTCTAAAATTAGAATGGGTTTGCTAAAAAATTGAGCCAATTTGAGAATCCCCCACATCTTAGGTTTTCTGTCGTTTTGGGGGTTTTACCATTTTCTGACTTTTGGTCTCCACTTATAGATTGTTTTAGTTTTGTTTACTTTATTTTTTAATTTCAACGATGTAATATTTTAATTTTTCAATTTAAAAAATAATATAATAATGAGAACAATAGAAAGTACATCAAAAGTTTAAAAGTTTAAAAAGATAAAAAAACTCATAAATAATAATCAATAAATTATATTATAGTAATTTAAAATTTTACTCCTACATAAATAAATAGTAAATACATAATTACTTTCAAATTATAAAATAATAAAAGTCTAATAGTTTTAGAGACACAAAACTAAGAAATGGAGACCAATTGTAAGTGAAGATATATAATGACTAATAATATAACATTTAAAATAAAAGTCACAATCTTTTTGATATTTTGTATCAAATGTTATTGTTTTTATGACATTTGATACAAAATGTCATTGTTTTTACAATATTTTGTATCAAATGTCATTATTTTTACAACACTTTGATTCAAATGTCGTTACTTTTACTACATTTTGTTACAAAAGTCGTTATTTTTACTATATTTTGTCAAAAATGTCGTTATTATTACGATATTTTGTCATAAATGTCGAGAAATTCAATTTTTCTGACATCTATTTTGTCGTTGTATCATTACTTTCTTGTAGTGATAGCTATATACTCTTACAACATATTGTATATTATAGAGGTATGTCATCACTAATTGTGTTCTTATTTGATTTTCAGCTGAAAATTTTGATCTCAATCACTTCAAATCAGCTCCAACTGCTATCAAATTTCAATATGAACTTATAGAAGGTACTATAAGCAACATTTAATAATACCCACTTCGAATCAAACAAGAAATTTTCAAAATAAAACTTTTAAATTCAAGAACTTCAAGCCCCACAATATTGGGGGATATCCAAGTACACATAAAAATTCAAATCTAGGAATCTTACTCGAAGGTACTATAAGAAATATTTTATAGCACCCACATCATCAAACAATAAATCTTCAAAATAAAATTTCAAATTCAGAAGCTTCAAGCTCAACAATAGTGGGTATTCATACACACAGTAATATATGGTAAACTTAATATATTAAGTATTAGTATGTGCTACTTAAAATAAAAATAAAAAATAGACCAAATTATTTAGTTATCAGATTGTAATAGCTACTAAGTAACCTTGCAAAATGAAGCTAGATGTTATAAATTATGTACTTCAACACAAAGGCAAGTAGCTAATGGGCGGGCCGAATAAATAGTTTGGGCCGCACAGGTAAGAAAGTAAATAGTTTAGTCTTGGATATTAAATGGTGAATAGTTTGAACTTAATGGGTATAAAGTGAGATTTTTTCTTGATTTTCGGCTCCCCGAATTCAGGCCTAAATAGTTTTACAGAGGGCCCATTATTCATAATATACTTCACCAAATGTCTTACTCAATCAGTCTCATTCTATGTGTAATTTGATTGTGTCTAAATTCGCATGGAATTTGAGAAATAAAGAAAACAAAATTGATGCTTTAGCTAGATATATGCAAATTATCAAAAATTTCCTTGCAACAAATAATTAAACTAGGAACAATGAAAATTTTAAATGTCCTTTCATATTTCTCTATCCTAATAAAACGGTTAACTTTTATGTTAAGTGAGACTCAACATCGTGTACAGGAGAACATTAAGATTCAACAAGTATCAGAATAGTAAAAGTGATATTCTTTCTTCACAAACTAAAAAAAGAAAAAAAAAGAAAAAAAGACAATCATATAGACTGGGACGGATAGAACAATGTTATGTAGTTATTACAATCCAAACACTTGGCTTGGACTAGTAAATTTGAATTCGCTAAGTAAAATTTATATTGTTTTGATGAGGTAAAATTATATTTATTTAAGTCTACAATAATCATGAAATTGAATTCAGGTTTAACAATTGAAAACTACTTTACGAATCATTTGTAGTGAACCGGAGAAATATAGTGTAAACTCAAACTATATGTGGCAAATATGTACTCAAATTGAAACGACAGTTCATTCCTCCAAAGCTGGTGGTCAAAAGACTTACTACAATTTATACCTCGGAGTTATGGGCTAGCTTGAAATAAGCTGCCTCTTGACATTAACTTATATTTATTCCATTTGTACTTCCTCCCTAAACGATTGGAATAACTCTTATCCCTTGACAGATACTTCCTCTTCTTTTTTTTTCTTTTTTTTTTTCAAATCAAACATAAGCATCACCAAGAGATGTCATAAGATAATTGATGAGATCCTTCTTAATAATTAAGGGGCCATTTGCTAGGATGTACTAGGAAAAATAACATATGTATTAGTTTTGTATTATTAATCTCTTATTTGGTAGTATTTTTCAATCTATATATAACTAATACCTTTATTAGTTATGCACCTTATTCATTATTTTTCTTATCAATAACAAACCATAGCATTAGCAATACAATAATTTTTAATACATGCATAAGCACGTATAAACAGGGGCGTACGCCAAAAATTTGTAAGCGGTGTCAATATCTACATAAGAGTGTAAGATAAATAACGTTAATGATTATATTTCTAAATGAGTGATAGTCGCAGTGCATTAGTTTTGTGGAGTGTTAACTGTCAAGTTAGAAGAGGTCTTGAGTTCAATTCTACTTAACCATAATTTTTAACAAGAGGCTCTTCAAATATTTGCCAAAATATGTTTTAGTTTAGGTTCGAATCTCCGACTCTAGTTTAGGCTAGAACTCTATTTCGCGCTCTTTAGTCTTAAAAATCTCATTTTTACCTTCCTAGATTTGTGTGCGTTGTCCGAGCATGTTGCCGGAAAGCTTTTATGTGGAAAATTGATGAAATAATAATTTTTGGCCTTAAAAGTTGATTTTAGTTGACTTCGGCCAAAATTTTGAGTAAACGAATCCGAACTCGTGTTTTGACGGTCCCGATGGGTCCGTAGTGAAATATGAGACCTGGGCGTATGCCCAATATCGAATTTCGAGTTCCCTAGCTCCAGATATAAAATTTTAATTTAAATTGAAAGGCTGAAATTATTAATGATTTTAAGAATTTGCCTAATGTTTGATCTTGTTGGTATCGGGTCCATATTTTAGTTCCGGAGCCCGGTACAAGTCCGTTATGATATTTATACCTTATATGTGAAATTTGGTGAGAAACGAAACTGACTTGACGTGATTCGGACCTTTGAGAAAATAGGAATTTCAAAGTGTTCTTAAGAATTTCATATGTTTTGGTGCCAAATTCATAGTTCTAGGTGTTATTTTGGCGATTTGATCGCACGAGCAAGTCCGTATGATGTTTTTAGACTAGTGTGCATGTTTTATTTGGAGTCCCGAAGGCTCGGGTGAGTTTCAGATAGGCTACTGGGTGTTTTGAACTTAGAAAAATCTGATTTTTGGCTTCAGCTATCATCTGGTGTTTCCTTCTTCGCGTCCACGAAGGTACTCTCGCTAACGCGAAGAGTAGATTGGTCTGAAGAAAAGTTTCTTCTACGCGAACACGGAGACTAGGTCGCGAACGTTAGGCGATGGGGGCTTCACCCTTCGCGAACGTGACCAGCTCAACGCGAACGCGAAGTGTTAGGGACTTGGGGGAGGGGTCAGTCATACCTTCTACACGAATGCGAGCAATGGTTCCCGAACGCGAAGTCCATGGGGGCATAACCTTCATGAACGCGAGGAGGTATTCGCAAATGCGAAGGCCTTTCTGGCTGTTGTGCATCGCGATCGCAACAGGTCTTTCGCGAACGCGATGAAGACCTGTCCAGTGATTTTAAAACAGAACAAAAAGGACTTCTTCCCAAATTTCATACTTCATCAGTAGAACTTGACCTAGGGAAATTTTTGAAGAGGGAATTCAATAAAAAATTATAGGTTTGCACTCTTTAACTCGTTTTCTTCAATTTCCATCATCACCCATTGAATTCCTAGTCCTAAATCTTGTTCTTTCATAATAGAAATTAGGGATTTTGGGGAAATTGAGGATTTTTCTAATTTGGGATTTAGACCTCGATTTGGAGTTGGATTCCAGAACTAATTACATATTCGGGCTCGGGGGTGAATGTGTAAATGGATTTTGGTCCGAACTTCGAGTTTTGACCAAGCGAGCCCGGGGGTCGATTTTTGACTTTTTGGGGGAAATATTGGGAAACCTAAATTTATGTATTGGAATTGATTTCTTTAGCAATATTTGATGCTATTAACTTAATTATGGCTAGATACAAGTGGGTTGGAGGTGGAATCTAGAGGAAAAGCGGTACTTGAGCAGTGAGTGGCATGTGGATCGAGGTAAATATTGTGTTTAACCTTGACTTGAGAGTTTAGGATCCTTTGCCTTATTTTCTACGTGATAAATTATGTGAGCGACGTATACGTGAGGTGACGAGTACCTATGCGCCGCCAATTTACTTATTTTACTTGTTCTCTTCCGTTCCCCTTATATTGTTTCCTTCTTGCTTTACTTGTTACATGTCTAATTGTAATTCCATGCATAATTGTTACCTGTTAGATAATGTGTTCCTTGTTGAAGATATTTGTTACCCCGTAGAATTACTGTTCCCCTTTATTGGTTTAAATTGTTCTGGTTGGTTTTTCTGTGATTTCATGGTTCGGTCTCGCTGAGTAGTATTAATTTTATTGAGTTTTTATTGTTGGTATGGCCCCCGGTTGCTTTGCCCTAAATTTCAAGTGTTGGTAGGGCCTTATGTGAATTTTATGAAACTTCTGTACACTATGTGTAATGTATTATGATATGGTGGGATCGGGTTGCACGCCGCAACAAGAGGAATAAGGGAGGATTGATGATGAGGTATAAGGGTGAATATGATTATTCGGTGGGATCGGGTTGCACGCCGCAACATGAGGAATAAGGGTGGATTGCTACGATGTAATAAGGGTGAACTATTATGTTGGTAATGATATATGGTGGGATCGGGTTGCACGCCGCAACATATATATATATTATTTACTTTTATTGTAATCGTTGCAGAGGAATAAAGGAAGATTGGCGGGATCAGGTTGCACGCCGCAACACACACACACACACACATATATATAAAATTTATTTTTATTGTAAGTTACATAGGAATAAGTGAGGACTGCTGGGATCGGGATGCGCGCCACATCAATATGTGTGTTTATTTATTCTTTGCTAACTATGTAAGTTATTCGATGGTTTACATTTCGCCCAAGAATTAGTTATAGATGGATATTGATAAGACATTGAGGTTATGTATTCATTTCTTTAATTTACTGCTTTTAAATTACTGTTCCCCTTTCCTTCCTTATTATTTATCAACTATAGCATATATTGTGGGTGTCTCGCCGTAGCCTCGTCACACCTTCGTCGAGGTTAGGCTCGGCACTTACCAGTACATGAGGTTGGTTATACCAATACTGTACTCTGCACTTCCTGTGCAGATTTCAGAGCAGGTTGTGGCTGACTGAGAGATTTGGCTCAGGTTCACAGTTGGATACCCAAAGTAGTCATGCTGGCATCCGCAGGCCCTAACGTCCCCTTCTACATCTCGTTATTACTGTTTTTTTTCTTTCTTTCCAAAAACAGATGTAAATTTCTTTCAGACACATGTTTGTAGAAAATCATAGTGTGTTCGTGAAATTGTGACACCAAGTTTCTGGGTAGAAGTAACATGTAAATGACTTCGATATCTATATATCTTTACAGTTATCCCACTTTATTTTGTTTGTTCACTGCTAATCACTAAAAATGGATATAAATGGCTAAATAATCTCTAATATTGACTTGCCTGACAAGTGTGATGTTAGGTACCATCACGATCCTGACGGTGGGTATTTCGGGTCGTGACATAAAGCAAAACCAGGAAGCTAAGCAACATACCAGACGAGAATACATGTCAAATGCTGTCATTTTATATTTATTACTCATTTCGACACAATATAATTACATATGCTTAGTAAAATTTTCCGACAAAGGGGTGTCAGGTGTGTCTTCACGCATCTCGCGCTTATTTCTTCTTTCTTAGCTGTCAGGTACACTACTTCCTTTATAAAATACCACGGGTATTTTATCCGTGCCTCATTATCTTTCTTTACTGAACGGATATATATAAATTCCAACTGTCATCATACTATTAATCCACATGTCATGTCTTTTTTTCACCAATACATCGTGACACCACTTCGTCCAATGTATATCTGGCCCTGCGTATGAAGACAGAACTATCATTTCAAACTTTTTCTAAATCCTTTCCAAACAATGTGGATGATAATTTTGTAAACAACTGATTCTTTTAAATTATGCAACACATGTTATTTTTAATACATCAAACCAAACAGTAGATAAGAAATAATCATATCATAACTAATCCCAATATAAATAATCTCAACATTACTAATTCTGACACTATTAATATACTCTGTATTGTACAATTCTTATACATCCTACCAAACCACTCCTAAAGGTCGACGTCCTAGGAAAGGGATCACTTATCAGGAAGGAGCGTTTTACCCTTTAATAGGATTACGCTGCGCGCATTCGTGCTAATCGAGCCTACACATTCCCTAATTTAGGTGGTGTGTTAATTAGTAAGTCAATCAAAAATTATGAAACAAACAGTTTATAGGACCATTACAGCTTTGCAAAGTTCAGTTTCGTGGAGAACTAGGTTTTAGAATGTTTCTAGGAAACAAAACAATATTATTGCTTTTATCTCCATGATTAGCATATGGATCAATATAAATATACAGTACAAGAAAAAGGTATTTCCATTTCGCATCAGAGATATACGATGAGAGAATAAAATGAGAGATTTAAGTGATGGGTATATTTTGAATCCCAACAAACAAACACAATCATTTCTCGTTGGAGAATAAGGTTTACAAGGGACAAGAATTGATGTAAAACCAATGTACGTTTCCCATTAAACACCTAACAGCTAATCAATCTTTCTTTTCAACTGCTTCCTATAATCCTATTCACTTGCCTCCGTTTTTTTGACAATCACAATTTTATACAGGCATACATATATATATACATATATATATATATATATATATATATATACGAGTTAAACGTTTTTTCCCCACTAGCCAACTGAGTAAATAATATAGTAGACTTTTATTACTCCGTTCGTCCCATTTTATTTATCACGACTCGCAGGATGATGGTTAAATTGGAGTATAATTTTTTATGTGAATTCGAACATGAAATCATTTATGTTTTTTTAAATAAAGTTTACATATTGAGAAATCACATGGAAACTAATATTAAATTACAATAATTTACAATTCAAAATATTAATTAAAAGACATTTCAATTCAAATAATAATCGTGTCACATAACGCGGGATAGAGGAAATAGTTTTCAAAAAATCTTATTCGTAGATGTTAGTACGTATTTTAAAGAAGGTTTCAACGCCAAAGATCTCCGGACCTTAGATTTTGTAAAGTCTTCAAGAAATTGTACAAAGTCTTTAAAATGTTTTGTAAATTCATCAATAATTTTTTAAATACTTCCAGATCGTAATAGTAAAACATCATGAATTATGCAAAAAATTAAAAGTATTGACGGATTACACAATTTAGTCAATCTCTTTTTTCAGCTTATAGAATCTGTTATGCAGTCTACTGAAAATGATCGACACATCGCAAAACCAAAATCTCCTGATTTGAAGAATTTCCTAAATGTAACAGAATTTCTCCAAATACCCGCAAAAAAAGAGATAACTGTAGAAAATGTAAAATATTTGATAGGATATATATGTTTTTTTTCTAAAACAATAGTGCAGCATCTGTATACAATTGTGTAAAATACCAACTAATTAACTTCTCAAGAATTATAAGAGAGCTACAAAGACATCGAATTTTTATGGGAAATCATTCAAAAGAAAGGCCTGAAAAAACAATTATATTTATGACGATAGAGCTTATTCTTATGTAGCGCGATAGATTAGATAAACATCACATTTGAAGTTAAGAAAAATGTAAGACTCCATAAGAATGGTTTTAATAACTAGCTAAGATCACTATTTTTTAGCTTTTGGGGCAAAGAAGAAGAAGAAGACTAAATATCTTCATAAGATTCTGATTATTGCCAAACAATCAACCAAGAAGAAGCAATAATTTCTATTACAAAAATAGATCGATCAACAATGGCCTTTGGAAGTATAAAAATACATCTTGTTGTTCCTCGGGAGAATTTACTAAATGGACCAACAGAACACTGTCAGGTCGATAGCCCTCGATCCGAGATCTCTTTTAACAAAAAAATTATTGGCTTTGTAATGAAATTCAAAAAAGAATGAAAGTATTAATTGCAGAAACCTTTCATTAAGAAAAGCTCATCATATCATCAAAGAACAAACATTTACTTTATTACATGGTTATAGAAATATTCAGAAACTCACCAGCTCCTTGATACACGCTATAGTAACACCAACATAGTATCTCGAATCAAACGACATAATAATGATGTATCACACAAACAAAACAAAAAATAAAAAGGGGAGATCAAGAATTCAAATGAGATCTCTCAAAAACAACATAAATATTGAAGCAACGAACTCATCATATGATGATATCGTGCTTTAATTTGATTTCTTCTTAGCTAAAGGTAAAATTAAACACTCATATATAGAAGTATAGAATAGCATTAAAAAAAAAGGAAGATAATTTCTCAAACACTCATATAACTTGCACACATAGATCTAATATACAATATAAGATTAATCGGACCAGCAGGCTTCAATTCCCCGTAAGAGAAGAAGAAGAAAGCCATAGTATTAGTTAACCTTCTTCACTCATAGTTTGTAGCTAGCTAGGGTTTCTTCTTCTTCAACGAGCCCATCTTCAATCTACAAACGACGTTTTTCTTCTTCTTCTTTTTCTCGAGCTCTTTTTCTCTTTACTCTCCTTTTAGTTGCGATCTTTAAGGTCGTTGGCTGGATTTTCAGAGGGTAAAAGAAAAAGGGTTTATGATGAAAGTGAGGGAATAATGATGATGATGATGGGATCGAGAGGTTATTAGAGGACATGATCATTACTGCAGGGTGTTTTTTGCTTTGAATTGAGAAATTTGGGAGAGAGAGAAATTTGAAGGTATAAGGCTTATGATTTAACTTCCAAAATTATAGCTGCAAATTATCAAGAAAGGAAAGTCTTTTCTTCTACAATCATGAGAGAGAAAGAGTAAGAAGGTAGAAAGAGAGAAGGAGCTTATATTCTTTCTCTTTTCTTGAAGTTATGCGACTTTTCGTCTATTTTAATCTTACATTTCCTTTCTAAGAGAAAGAGACTCTATTTCACTTTTCTTCGGCTAAGTTCATTTTCTTTTTTCGTTTTTTTTTTGCCCTAATTGAATGATGGTATTCGGCTTCAACTAAACACTTTCCCCTGCAATCAAGCGTAAATCTCTTTAATTTATCCTCTACCTTAGGTCAAAGCCACTAGTCCAAAATTTTTCTAATGCCAAATTATTACTAGTTTTTTTTGTTTGAAGTTTTTAAAAAGATTTGAGAAATTTACTTATTAGATTTAGTATGTATTCAAATGAAAGAATTAAATTCTAAAATCAAACATTGAAGTTCATTAAAATTAATTAGAAACTAAATCAAATAGGCTCGTCTTAAAATACTCTAAATGAGAAAAACTCTTAAAATAAAGAGATAATATTCGGCAATAGTGATAAAAATCGACGTCAATGCTCTAAGAACGACAATTGCTCCATGGTCAATGATCATGAGGAAATGTTCGATGTTTCGCTGGCGTTTTTCTACTCTCATATTTGCCTATGATTATATGATTAGAAATTATAGTATCTAAAGATCAAAATTGTAGAAATTAAATACACTAAACACGATAAAGAAAATACTATTTACGATCTTTTTTATAATACTATTATGAGGACCAACCAACAATATAATAATCATCATAGTAGAATGACGACAATTAATGATATTCCATTTAGGAAACCTAACCTGTCATACCAAGTATATACATAATCTAAAGAAAATGTAAAGGAGAACAGTATTTGTTAGTTACTATGGTCTCTAGGCATTAAATTAAAATTTACTAAATGTGCTGAGACCTTCATACAGCTTAGAATTACAGAAATAAAGTCTCATCACTAAAAAGTGGCAGACATATGAGGGACAAGGAATAGAGTATATTAAAAAGTTTGATGACATTGAAAAGTAAAATCAACTTGTAAAAGATTATGAGATACAAATTTGTTTGGAAGCTAAGGTCAAAGGTTTAACCTTTGTGGATCTATCTTTTTGCTATATATCCAAGTACACTATGCTAAGGAATAATCTGATGATCAACTTTTAACAGATACAAAAAGCCAGCATTACATTATTCTCTAATATTCTGCTAGTTAAAAACAAGAAAGTGGTTTTGATTTCATATCACCACAAGAAAATCACCTTCCCACACCCCGGCTTGTGTCTTACTTTACGTTTGACTCTAACAAAAGTTACCACTTTCCTTTTTAGTGGTTTAATATTTTACATTTTCCTCTCCCCTCTTTTCTTCTTTACCTTAGGGATGATAATAGCAGATGGGGTCTTCTTCTGATGCCATGCTAGGTCATCCAGGGTAAAATGAGATGCTAGCTGTTCAAGCTTTGAACAATATTATTTCTACTCTACTATCTTATGTGACATTATCTGATCGGACTCGAAACTCAAAATCTAAAAATTAAGGTTACGTTTATCTTTATTAAGATTAAAATGCGTGAATTTGGACATACATTTGAATATTAAAATATTGTGTTTAGATCAAAACACTGAACAAGTCCTTACTCCTAACTTGTGAAGGTAGAGAGGCTGGTTAAGAAAGACCCTCGGCTCAATACAACAAAATTATAGCAGTTATGACAAAAAAATACGACAAACAAAATAGTAACAATATCCATAAAAAATAAAACGAAGCAAAGAGAACCTCAGGTAAAAAAATATTGATCTAAAAATAAGGAACACAAGGTTAACACTAGAAGGAAGTATAGGTGCGAAAAGGAAATATGCTCGACTGCTTACTACTACAACCATAATCTTTGAAGTCCACACCCTTCTATCAATGGTCATGTCCTCAGTAAACTGAAGATATGCCATGTCCTGTCTGATCACCTCTCCCCAATATTTCTTCGACCTACCACACCCCCTCCTTGAACCTTGAACCCGCCATAGCCAACCTCTCATACCTCTCCACATGGGCATCTATGCTTCTCCTCTTCACGTGACTTGATCACGCTCAGCTATGTCTTATAGAAAANTACTAAACTTTTACTTAATCAATTTTCTCAAGACTTTTGAATATCAATTGGTGATGTTTACTAAATCTAATAATAAAATAATAAATTAGCAATTAACTAACAATATACTGTAAACAATGATAATAAAGGGTCTAAGGTTATGGTTTCCCCCGTAGGTGAATTCTTCCCTGGATATGTCTTATAGTTTAATTGGCTATCTCTGTCAATCATGAACACTCTAACTATCATAAATCTCTCTCAAGTAATTATGATAATTTACTAAACGCACCCTCTCAAGTTACGCTAGCTAGATCACAATACAGTTCACTTTAGATTGCACCCGAGGTATCGTTATTTCTAATCTAACCTCTAAACC
>ML409235.1:445-18657 GCA_005239525.1 Nicotiana knightiana | reverse complement strand
CGGCTATCTCAAAGAAAGTGGGCTATGTCAAGCAAATGCCCAATTTTTTATTTCAAGAAGACTGAGAGGGGGTGCGTGAGAAGACAGTTTATATGTACAGTTCAACAATATCAAAACCGTGAAAAGCGAACAAGTACACATTAGGCACAAATAAATCACAATATATAAAAAATTAATGAAGCCAAATAAAACGTCAACATGTACAAGCTCGAATTTTGGTTGTCCCCAGCAGAGTCGCCAGAGCTGTCACACCCCTTTTCTAACCCCCCCAAAAGAATGTGTGTTATTGATTGTGGGTTATTGTGGGTTAAAGGGTTANATTCTTGTTGGGTCCCCAGCAGAGTCACCAGAGCTGTCACACCCCTTTTCTAACCCCCAAAAAGAATGTGTGTTATTGATTGTGGGTTATTGTGGGTTAAAGGGTTTTTCCAATTGAAGTGACAATTTTGAAATAGGGATTATTTTATTTACAGAGTCGCCACTTGGAATTTATTTTTTCCGGTGTTCCAAGTCACCTTTTATTTGAATCCCTATTCAAAGGAAGATTTGACTCTTTTATTATTGATCTGCGAAAACAAAGTTCGGGTAAGGAATTCTGTTGATCGGGGAGAAGGTGTAAGGTATTCCCCGAGTCCCGTGGTTCTAGCACGGTCGCTATGTGACTTAAACTTGGCTTGAGTTAATTTTGGACAAATTGATATTTATAGTTTTTTTGTGTTTTACTTGTCCACTTTTACTTTTTGATTATTAGATCTATCAAGGAAAATAATTCATAATCACGCTACGTGAGCGAATGCATGATCAAATAACAAAATTAATTAACTTATCATAATTGCGCCTTGTAAGCGAATCCGAAATCATGACAATCAATTATTTGTAGTACTTTTGAGAAATTACTACATTTAAGAAAATTATTAAAAGTTAACTATCGCGCTACGCAAGCAAATTCGCGATTAAAAGAATTTATTAAATTAGAAGTTAATTAAAGCTAGTAAAAATAAGATGAGATTATTGAATTAAAATATTAAAAGTTAATATCATGCTACACAAGCGAGTCCGTAAATAAAAAGTTAAAGCGCGCCTACTAGTTGTGTAATGTCTAAATTATTTTGAAATAATAATAATTGAGTTATTTATTAAAACAATAAAAAAAACTGATTTTTATTAAAAATATGTGACTAAGCTAAAATGTAAGAACTAACTGAAATTATTTTAAGAGAATCCATTAATATATTCTATTTACTTTGTCGACACTAAGCTTGCCAAAAATTATTCTAAATTTGGTCCAAAATGTAGTGGACCTTACATGACAAAAGAAAGCTCTACTTATATCTAGTCGTTATTAATCCATGACTCTTGAGTAAAGAAGAAGAAAGAAAAGAAAAAAAAATTAATTCACGTAACTAACTTGATTTTATGTTACCTTAATGACAAAAAAAAAACTTATTAAAGTTGCCAATGATATTGGGAACAAATGCACATGAAAACGTGATTAACCGAAAAATTTAATCCGTATTACCAAGACTATCATGAAAAAGTCAAGTAAGAATAAAATTAGGCACGATTCCATCGAAGAGAATGATCTTTGAAATGGAACAATTTTCTAGCAAATGTGGACTTAATAAGTAATAGAATATCATTTTTTAAGCTGCACTAAAATCAGAATTGGATTTAGCTAAAACAATAAAACGTACACATGAATTCTAAATCTCATACATCACATGTAAAAATAAGGTCCCTACTACATAAAAAGAAAATTCTGCTTCATTACCAATTTACAACCAAACATAAAAGGTTTCACAATTCTAACATTTACTTTGAGCAACCAAGAGATGAAATAAGAAGCAGAAGAAACTAAAATGATTTCAAGTAATCAAGTCTTCCTCATTTCATTCATATCATGAAAAACTACATTATAGTATTAAGAAGAGTACCTAGACTGCAGAAACAGCAAAGAAGGCGACAGGTATGGACTTTGTTATCCACTATCCAATGAGCACAACAAGAGTGTCGAAAATTACAGCAAAACAAATAACAGCAACTTGGAGCGGACAACAGCAAGCCCGTAACAAACAGAAACCCAGAAACTTGTACCAAAGACAAAGATAGAAGTTGTTTCTATACAACTTCTTCCAAACCAACAAGACTTTAAAAGAAACTTTCTGGAAAAAATCTTTAGTACTTTGCAAACTCCAACAACTCTCCTTTTTCTTCAGTTGTATTTTCTTAGAGTGTAAAGGATGTGTAAAGATGTTCAGCCTGTTCTCCTTTTCTTCTGAAAAAATGACCTCTTTAAGTAGGAAAATAAGTTCTTTTGGACAGATTTTTGGTTCACCAAAAATCTGTCCAAAAGGACTAACTTTGTGTGCCAAAACAGTCCATTTTTCACCAAATACTGACACAAAGCAGAGTAGTTGTGTTTCCAGCATGCTTAAACAGTAAAATATCCTACAACCATGTACTTTTAAACTCAACTATTCAACTTTTATCTACACATGACTGAAATTCAAACTTCTACACTCAAACTCCAACCAAATATGAACTAGCATAGTAGAAACAAGACTCAAAATGTAATCGAACTAAGTATTTCAGACTAACTAGATTAAAATGAGTTCGGTTTGTGCAAACTAAACATGGAACAACAAATTGAATTTTACAAGACAAAGCTCGAAACGGAAACTAAACGAACATCGTTAAACTATCACGATTAAATAACAACTATGTAAACAATTCAACTAATCTTTTTGATTTTTCATGAAATCAACATAAAAAACCAAAACTTAATAGACAACAAAAAACCACTCGACCGGCTAGGTCTAAGAACTGAAATTCACTTTTTAACAAATTCATACAAAATAGTCGACCGGCTAGGTTGAAGAACCAAAAATAATTAAGAACTAATACTCAATTTCACATACATAACAACAACACTAATAAAAATTAAACCCTTAAAACTAACCATCGCAAAAGCAAAAAATCAGACAGATAATTAAATTTAAAAAAAAGAAGAAGTAAGGTTTATACCAATCGAGGAAATTCGACGACGAATCAAGCAACAAGGAGATGCCGTGGACAACGAGTCGTGACTGTCCGACATTGAAGCGCACGTTTCCTTTTAGCAGGTGCAAAAACAAACAAGTTTTGGTGTCATGATGGAAGGAAACGAGTGCTTTTAAGTCGATATGAAGCTAGAGTGGAGAAGCACTGGTGGTCTTGGGTGGTCGCGGCAGAGGCGGAGGCAGCGGGTGGCGGCGGCGTGGTCGCCGAAATTCCATCGCTGGATTTTTGGGGTGAAATTGACATCAATAGGTAGGTCTTGAAGAGCCCTACCCATTGATGTAAGTATTGTGGGGTGGTGGTGGCCGGAACTTCACGAATTTGAGGAAAATAGTGGTGGCTAAGGTTTCTTAGATCTAAAATTCGTGGAGTTTGAGCGGGGTTTGAAGGATTTGGTTTGGAGATATGAAGAGAGGAGAGGGAGATGATGGAATGTTGAAATTTTGAGGGTGTTTGGACGGCGGCCGGCGGTGGTGCCTCCATGGAGAGAGGCGGCGGCGGCGGCTAGGTCTTGAGGAAGGAAGGAGAGAGTTAGAAGAGAGAAGAAGAAGAAGTGGGATAAGCGAAATAGGGCAAAAATTTGGGGGATTTAGGGGTTTAAATACCTGGGTGGGAGATTGATCTTGAGCCGTTGGATCAAGTGGGAATGGACGGGTAGGATGGAGTCTTGGTTTTACTTGATGAAACGACGTAGTTTAATCATGAAACTACGTCGTTTTGGACCAGGTCTTGGCAGGCCATTTATTGGACCAGGCTGGCCGAATTGGGCTCAAGGTTTGGGCCAATCTGGCTCAATTTTAATTAAAAATACAATAGCCCAAACTCTTAATCCCCTAATTATTTTATTTAGTTCTAAAACAAAGCATACTAGTAAAAGCAAAAATCTTTTTGGTTTATATAATTTAAAGATACAAAACTAAAATATACAAATAAAAGGTAAAAAATATTTTTGGTATTTTTAATGAAGGAATGCAAATAAAAATGCACAAACAATTAAAATCATCCAAATACTAGTATTAAAAGTATGCAAAAATTAGGTATTCACACCCAAGGGTAACTCTCGCCGAGCCATCAAAAGCGCGGATACAGACATTGCTGGGTCAGATTCTTTCTGTATCAATCTTCATGATTTGCAAGGTGGGGAGAGGGCATACATTTACGCTCGAGCCTCCATCAACCATGACTCATTTCACGTAGTGCCCCTCACATTTAACAGTCAAGTGCAACGCCTTGTTGTGCCCGGCTCCTTCTTCGGGGAGTTCATCATCAGTAAAGGTGATTCTGTTCACCTCAAAAAATCTGTTAGCCATCTTCTCTAACTGATTCACTGCGGTCTTCTCTGAGACATGTGCCTTGTTCAGGACCTTGATTAACACACGAGCATGCTCTTTTGGATGTACGAGAAGAGATAGTAGAGAAATTTGGGCAGGAGTCTTTCTCAGCTGGTCGATGATTGAGTAATCCTGAACTTTCATCTTCTTCAAAAACTCTTCTGCCTCTTCTTCTGTGGCTGGTTTCTTTATTGGCAATGGGCCTTATCTGATTTGCTTGGCCTTCCTCAACTTTTCTGGAGAGTGGCACCTTCCCGATCGAGTCAAACCTCCAGTTTCCCCCACTTCTTCTATGATCTCCTTGCCTTTGTAAGTCATCACAGTTTTGTTGTAGTTCCAAGGAATGGTCTTCGTGTTTGTCACAGGGGGTTGCACGACAGGTTTGATTATGATTGGATCAGTTGTACCCTTCGTACCGCACTGGTTCTGCCTTGTGATGGGGTGGCCTCCAAGGACATACAACCTTGGGCTTGGAACATTGGAGCGAACTTCCAACCTCGAGATTTTTGGAACAAATAAAGTTGCCTTCTCTGAGATCTGGGCGCCTTTCACAATCAATGGCGCATCTCGGCTTGGACTTACTTTTAGACCCGTTCCTTCTTGAATGGCTCCTGATGTCATTTCTACTCGACCAGCCGGCTTGTATTCTTGATCTCGGTCAATCATTCCCACAAAGTGGACATCATTGTGTACTGGCAAGGGGTTGTTGGTCACATTAGGAGGGTCCTCGTCATTTGTCACCACAATCAGTTTTTCAGCAATTAGTCTTTCTATGGCTCTTTTCAGAGTCCAGCAGTCATCAGTGCTATGCCCCGGGGCCCCTGAATGATATTCACATCTAGCATTTGCTTGAAATCCATGTGAATCAGGATGCATATGGTGGGAAGCGATGGATCCAATCACGCCTATTTTCTTCAGCTTCTGGAATAAACTAGAGTATGATTCAGCCAATGGGGTGAATTTTTCCGTCGGCCTTTCCTCTCGACCATAATCCTGCCTGGGACGAGCATTGTAGGGTGCCCAAAAATTTTGCTGCTGAGGTCGGGGGATCCTTGGAGCTGGTGCCCGTACTTGCTGATTTGGAGGTCGGGCATAAGACTGAGCATTAAACACTGTGTATTGTGGTGGTCCCACAGAGTATTGAGGAATTGGCGGAGGATAATAATGTTGGGGGTAGCTGGATTGACCCTGCTGAACTTGCACATAAGGGTGCGGTGCCCCCCTTTGAACTTCCCTGGATCCTGAAGTCATCATGGACCCCTCATCTCTCTTCTTCTTATTTGCAAAACTTCCCGACCCATTTTGGATAGCTTGAGTAGTGGCTTTGAGAGCAGCTTGACTTACAATTCTGCCAGTCTTGAGGCCATTTTCGACCATTTCCCCTATTTTGATTGCCTCTGCAAAGGGTCTGCCCATCGCAGACATCATGTTTTGAAAGTAATCTGGCTCTTGAGCCTCTAGAAAAACAGCAATCAACTCATGGTTATCCATGGGTGGCTTGACTCTAGCCGCTTGCTCCCTCCACTTGATTGCATACTCCCTAAAGCTTTCAGTCGGCTTCTTCTTCATATTAGACAGGGAATTGCGATCTGGTGCAATATCTATGTTGTACTGGAATTGTTTGATGAAGGCCTGGGCCATGTCGTCCCAAACATGCCAATGAGAGATATCTTGGTCGATGAACCATTCTGAGGCTACCCCCGCAAGACTTTCCCCAAAATAAGCCATCAGCAATTCTTCTTTT
This sequence comes from Nicotiana knightiana, assembly GCA_005239525.1. Lineage (NCBI taxonomy): Eukaryota > Viridiplantae > Streptophyta > Magnoliopsida > Solanales > Solanaceae > Nicotiana > Nicotiana knightiana. Next base: position 12,525 of record ML409235.1, on the reverse strand, counting down.
CCACCTGCACCCCTCAGCTGGTTGCAGTACCTTTTCAAGTGGGCGATGGGGTCGCCGTGTCCATCATACCTCTCAAATTTTGGGGTCTTGAACCCTAGTGGAAAATGAATGCGAGGGAACATGCATAGATCACTGAAAGATACACTTTTGTGACCGCCTAGCCCTTAAATGTTCTTTATGTTTTGTTCAAGACTTTTCATCTTCCTGGCCATCTCATTTGGCTCAACTGTCTGGGCAGGCTTTTCATTTTCCATCGGGGACTCGTACTGAGGAGTCTGGTTGTATGGAGCCGAGAGCCTGAAAGCCACATTTGGAGAGTAGTATTGTCCATCATAAGAGTGAGATGGTGGCTCATTGTTAGTCCTCGTCACAGGTGGTGGTGGCGGGACTGTATATACCAGTGCGCCAGACACGACAAGAGGGGTGTTCCTGACTGGTGCAGTTGGATGTCGCACATTAGAGGGACCAGGGGCGGCATGGATGTTGTAGTTTGGCACGTACACGGGTGGTAGAATGTGATCACTTGTTGCACGGAGCGGTGGTTGAGTAGCCAGGGGTATGGTAGAATTTTTTTCTGAGGGACCCTGAGTTGGAGGCTGACCGGAGACCCAAGCTTGATATACATCCGACAGTTGTTGTTTTAATCTTCTCACTTCCTCCGACTCTTGCTCAACTGACTGGCCATGGGGGTCGTCACTGACCAACTCGATTTCATCATTATTAGCCATTGGTACCTTCCCTTTAGATCTGGTGAAGTAATGATGTGTTGCCAGTTTCACCACAAACCAACCACCTTAAGCTTACTGACTGGATAGACAACAAACGTGTTAGGGTTAAGCATTTTACACATATGAATCACACATAATATGTCATGTTCCTAACATTGTCACCATTTCTAACATGATTTTGGAAGGCTTCATGTTTCATCCCGGCTTATGAGGCTGCTGTTTATTGGTGCTCTCAAATTTTTCCTTTCTCTTTTTTTCTTTCTTATTTTTCGCTTTTCTTTTCACTTGCCTATTTTGATCCCTCATTTTAGAGTTATTGAAACATTTTGATCGAACCTTTTAGGGGTTGCCTACGTATCATGTCTCTGCATGAATCAGATCATCACGTAGTTCAAGGACACGACCCTTTTTTTTCTTCCTCTCTAAATCTGTAGATATGTGACGAGCGACGTTCAATGACACTTCAACAAATCGTTCAGACGTCATTCCCTGACAACTCCTGTAAGCTCGGGAGGTATATGTGGCTACCTTGAGGATCTTTCCCTTAATGTGTTCCTGAGCCAAGTGAAACTCTTGATTTTGTTGACCACGGGTCTCAGCTAGATCCAGTGCGTCGCGCTCGCGCTCCAAGGCCATATCTCTTTGGCGTCGAATTTTCAGTGACTCCCCCTCCAACCGATTGATAATACTTTGGTAGCGATGTCTTTCTATTTCAAACTCCGCGACCTGGCGCTCCTTTCTTGACTCAACTCCCCCTATCTGATCCCTCAGGCCTTGTATTAACGGAGCAAAACCTCTGCACTCATGGTCACGGATCACCCTAAACTGAGCTTCTCTTTCTTCGTGTTGTTGAACAGTAGTGATCACTTTTTTCTGCCTAATTTGAGCTTTGAGTGCTCGCCTCTCTTGTGCCCACTTAGCCTTCTATTTCTCAAAAGCATCATATAGCAAATCCCTGTCTACTTTAACGATGCTGAGTTCTTCTTGCAATGCTCCGAAGGCAGGGTCATAATCTCTTTTCATCTGTTCCATAGCTAGCCCAACTCTGTTTTGAATCTCAGCCTTCCACTCTGCGGTGCTCTTCAAGACTGACCCTGGTCTATCTGCGGGAGCATCTTGATTATAAAACCACTCAAGGTAAGAAGGATTCAGCTCCCCTCGTTCTCTATCTACCACCATGGTGCCACGCTCGAGTATCTTAGTGCCATTCCAAACACATTGAGCATAAGCTTCACGAATGGGATCCTCTGATGTTGCTTCCCAAATAAAGTTTTCCATAGCCTCTACCGGGGGCACTATCTGCTTGTGACCCAACTGACGTAGAACTCTCATGGGAGCATATGGCTGATAACCCCGAAGCCCCATCAAGATCAGAAATGGATGGCAAGATGACTTATAGATGACATATTTTGCGGTGAACCAAGGATAGTTCCATGTAATCTGATCATCTGTTAAGGAGTGGATGTACTCCCTCCAATCTTGGACACTTTCTGGAAAACTGCGAACCTCACACTCACTTTTTAATCTTGCATTATACTGGCGAACATGATTACCCCAACAAGTACGGTGGTCCACCTGATAAGGACGACGGAAAAGATGATCCATGAACCACATCTGGAGCAGGAGGTTGCAACCTTCGAAGAAACCTTTTCCTTCCCAGCACCTGGTCGAGGCGCGAAAGATATCTGATAACACCATAGGAAGAATGGAGGAATCTTTTCTTTTCATCATGGCTGTGACTATCCCAGATAACCGAATGTTGATCTTCCGATCCTCTCTTGGGAAGACCATGCACCCCAAGAAAGCTACAATGAAGCTTTCCGTCCGTGTTCTCGCCATATGTGTTGGTTCTGTTTGTTAACCAGCTTCGTCCCATACTCCGAAAATCCCCCTTCATGTCCGTACCTGTCATACAAGAAATCTAGGCGGACCTGCCCCTGGGCCACATGTGCTATCTCGGTGTGACTAATCCACATTTGCTCAAGGAACTTGGTAGCAGTGACATCCCTGGGAGCTAAAAGTCCTTTTATTCAACTCTTTTTTCCCATATCTGTATACTCAGTGAACTCTTCCAAGGTAGTAGTCATTTCAAACCCATTAAGACAAAACACATTGTTCTTTGGGTCCCATAAATAAACCAAAGCCTCAATGAGTTCTCGTTTAGGCTCGATCTCCATGATGTTTACCAAGTTTTTCAAATAATCCTTGATATTTCCTTGCTCAAACCCATCCATGTTGTTCCACCATCGCTTCAGTAATCTAGGCACTTTGTCGACCATCTTAAACGGCGAGTGTTCTTCATCTCTCGGCCTCTTGTCAGGTCTTCCATTAACTGAATCCATATCGTACCTAGATGATAAAAATATGGGGTCAAATCCTAATCTAAACTCAAAGAAATGACGCTAAGTATACCTTTAGAATAGACAAACTTCTTATGGGGGAAAAGCTAAAGAAAACGGTCGGACAAGGACAAAAATGATTAAAAGTGAGGGAAATGAGATAGTTATTTTTATGAAGACGTCTCTTTGGTACCTCTAAGAAAAGTATTAAGGTTGTCTTGGTAAAAATATCCTGACACATGGATAAACAAATAAAATTTATTTTTTACGAAAAACACCCATTTGATACCCCCCCTTTTTTTTAAAACTATAAGGTTGACCTGACAAAAAATGGCCAAAACAAAGGATGACACGATAAAAATGAAATGACTATTTTTTACGAAAATAAACCTTAGACACTTCCGAGAAAGGTTTAAAGGTTGTCCCGACAAAATGGTCAAAAATAAAGACGAAATGGTAAAAGGTGTTAAAACGAGCACAATAACCATATTGTACGAACATAACCCTTCGGCACTCCCGAGGAAGATTCTGGGGCTATTTCGACAAAAATAGTTTTACATTGGGGCAAAAATGGAAAAATATTAGTTATATTTACAAAAGAGCTATTAATAATTTTGAGGTTGTATTAAAACATGATCTCATACAAAAGCAATGAAAAGGACAAAAAACAACAAAAGTATCGATTTTATAAAAAAAAAAGAAACTGAAAAATATTTCGGACACACTGATTTCGAAAACTCTTACAAAAAATAGGGTTGAACCCGATAAAGGTTGCTTTCGTACCCCATTGGAATTGTGAGAATCGAACCCGCGTAGTTCGGACCAAAACTTGATTTTTTTTAAATTTAATTTTAAATTTTTTTTATATTTAGTAAACACAAATCGTTTGTACAAAACTAGGGGAATGATCCTTTTTTTTTTCATATTCCGCTCAACTAATTTCTAAAGCCGGTCAACAAATGCAAGCAAGCCTTCCAAATGATGCAGCAAGTAGCACATATGTGAGCATGGTGGTCTCAATATGGATACCTGTCTTATATGGACCCGGCCCCTGTGCCGAGTTTCGCTAAGTTAAATTCTCATGATGCAACAAAACGATCCTACTAGGGATGACCAGGCATGTGGCTTATTTTTATAGGTTTAAAAATCTAAAGGATGAGGTGTATCTGGACCGGTCATAAAACGAGCGGACAACTCGAGTTGGGAAGGGGTAGCGTACCGGGAGCAATACATCTCCGGCTTAACTAGTGGACCCTCCCCGTTCTTAAATATGGGTGACTAATTGTGAGCATGTGATTTTTACTCGCCGTATCGTCCTATAAAAATCCCAATAAATCAATTGATTTTATGAATATTGGTTGATTTTTTCAGTAATTAATTGTGAATTATCTGCATTGTTTGCATATCCATAATTCATCTTTCAAAATCATTGAAAATTTTGCATTATGAAGTTATTAGTTATAATTAGTTAAATAATAGACAAANATTTTATTCGATAAATCATAGATTTAATTAAGAATATATAATTGGTTGTTTTATTCTTAATTAATATGTAAATATATGAAAAATAAGGTTTGAAATTAATTGCTACATTTTTGATTAAGTTAGAGTTTAATTTAATTAGAATAATTAAGTTAATTAACTAAGAAAAACAAAATCGGACCTGGGCCAAGAAAGACCCAGGCCCAACCCCTATTTTCTATGCACTCAGATAGCCCAGCCCAAATCCCTTACCCGGCCTGCCCCAACTTAACCAAAACGACGTCGTTTTAGGCCAAGTTCAACCCCAGCCATTGATCTATCTTTGATCCAACGGCTGGGAACTGACCACCCTTTAGTATTTAACTGCCCGAACCCCACCCCATACCCTCATTCAATCTGAAACCCAACCCCATACCTAAACCCTAGCCGCCCCCATCTCCTTCATCTCTCTCGAACTCTAACCCTAGCCACCCCAGAATCCCACCGCCGTTCGGCCACCATAACCACTCCAATCAACCCCAAATCTCTACCCTACAACCCCCATCACCTCCTAAACCACCTCCCGTTATTAGTCTTGTCAAAAAACCATCCCAAAAACCCCAATTTCAGATCTGAGATTCCAGAACCCTAAGTCTCCCATGCGCACTGATTCAAGGGCCTTCAACGGCTCGGACCTGCATGAATCAGTTGCTCTTGACAAGAGCAATTGATTCATGTGGGTTTGACTCGTTTTCAAACCCACCGAAGTCCGGCCAAACTCCGGCGAATCCGGCCAAAACGGTTTTATATGACTGGTACCCCTCCCCCTTTTGTTTTAAATCACTTGTCTAGTAAGATAAATCGCCTAGGCTAGTATTAAATTTCTTCTACCAATCTATGTCTTCCGTTTGGATTAATTGTTTAGATTTTGTAGGCTTTCTGTTTATTCTGCTAAATGATGTTAGTTACAAGATATTTGTTCAACTGAGTTTTAGTTTTAGGTTTTCCTTCTTTACTGATTGTCCCTAAATGCTACTGACCCTTCCCTTTCTAACTGTTTTGGGGTTTTATTGGCATGACCCTGTCTAGATTTAGTTATTTTTTGAAGATCTGTGTAGATCTATTGTTTTCTTCCCCCACCTGTGTATATTTTTCCTTGTCGTTTCAATTTTGAATATGTTTCATGACTCTTGTTCTTGTCATATTAAGTAATTAGGTTTTCCTTGTTAATCACACCTCCTAATTTAGGTTTCGTCATTGACTGCATATATGGATTTTTTCTATTTTTGATTCACATTGTTTTCAATTGATGTAGCACTTAACACATTATGCAATTCCGAACTGTTTTGCAACCATGAATAATCGTTTTAGGTTTCCTGTTAGTCACCATTGATTTACTAAAGATTATACTTATTTGATTAATGCTTGGTTTGTTTTAGACTGCCTTCACTGTCGCTCCTTCCCACCTTCAATTGATTGTTTACTCTAGTTCATCTTCTGAGTTTAGTGTAATCTAGGGTTAACCATCCACCCTAACTAAGCAATTAAATGATAATCTAGTTAGATAATCATACATAGCTAATTGAGTATCCATGTGAACTAAGTAACAAGTATAATTGACCTAAATCTGAGAAGTTTAAAATAACTGATTAATCTGAAATTAATTCACCCTTGATAAGGCAACAAAGTTTAGCTACTAATTAATTAAATTAGAACAGAATTACTTATTATCTAATTAATAACCTAGCTAACTTCCTTTAATCAAACTAAGATCCTAGAATGACTAAAATAGTTTAAAAGTTCAGTTTAATAGGATTAACCACTCAATTGACTAAGAGTTAATGGATGAGCCTAATTACACCTAATAAAATTGTTTCAACCAATTAGCTACTGATTTTAATTCAAACAGTAATCAATTTGAGTTTAAATTAATTAGGCAATAAGTCACACTTAACTAGTAGACTTAATTTTTGAATCAGCTAAACAACATAGTTAGATAACTAGTTAAGATCAATTAACTAAGTTCAAGAGTAATTGATTCACTTAGTCTCACATTTAAATGATTCCAACTTCTTCAATCCAGAAATTAACTTAGGTAGCTTCTTAAAATATGTAATTAAAAATAAATTCTGTTTAAAACAATTAGCTCGAGGGTAATGGACTAAAGCAGATTCACTTAGTTTAATTAACTTAACCTAAGTTTAAGAAAACTGGTTTGACTAACCTCCTTTAAGTTTAACTAAATTGTTGATTTAATGACTTAAACATAGTAAGTAGCAGGAAGGCCAACTCTAGGCATTAATCAACTAATCTTCATTTAATTGACTCAACCTTAGTTAAGAACAATTAGTTGTCACCCAAAAGAACCTTCTAGATTAGATAAATATCAGGAAATCAGATACTTTAGGGATAGAAGGGGAATTTCAAGGGGCTGGAATGTTCTGGAAGATACAGCTGTCCCAAAAGGATAGGGTTGACAGCTGTACCTGTACCCTTTTCAGCTTATTTAGGATAGGGAATATGCTAAGCATATCCCATCCCAATTGTCCCTATATATACACACACTTTTTACCACTAAGAAAAAAAAGGAGGAGAAAAAGAGGATTTTTTTTTCCAGATTCTTCTCTGAATCACTTAGACTGAAAATCACAACTTTGACTACTAAAAACCTAGAAAACAGAAGTGAAAGGATTTGACAGTAGGAGTGGGAAATAATCTGAGCATAGGTTGTCTTGTAGCTGTGATTCTATTTCCAAAAAGACTTGGTTTTTTTTTTGTTGTTGTCTTAGTTCAATCATTTGGGTATTCAAAATCATCTTCTCCTGGGTTTTCTCTACTTTGGGTTTGCTGTTTGGTTACTGCTGGGTTTTTTCTTCCTCTTGCTGATTCTCCTATCTGCCTGACCTTTATTTGGTCAGGTTTCTTTTGATTATTTTCTCTTCGAATGAGGTATGTAACAATGAACTTTAAATGAAATTATTATACTCAGAATTTATTGTTATTTTGATGCTAAATGTTTGATTCTTGCTATGTTTTCTTTTGAGATTTTGTCAATCTGAATCTTCTTCTTTATTCTTGGTTTATAAAGCTAAAGTAATGTTTAGTTGATATGATGTTAAGGAATCCAGATATGTGTTGTGTGTAGTATCTAAATCCTTAAGAATTATTCTGCTTTGATTTCAAGTTGGTTAAAATGCATTGAGTATCAGTGGATGTCAGTTTTGTGTTAGTCCATTAGTGGAATAATCTGCACTTGGGTGTTGAATCTGACCTCTTCTATGGTCAGATTTTACCCATAAGATGGCAGAAATATACTTTAGCTGGGTCTCTTTGGTCACTGAAGAGATTCAACAAGCAAGTCTCTAGATAGTTGACACTAGGGTAAATGAGCCTGACTTCTTAATAGTCAAACTCATCCCCTTAGTAGTGCATAAACAGTAGCCTAAGGTGCTGGAAATCACCCCTTTTTAGATAAGAAGTGGGTAATCAAAAGGCTCCTAGGGAAGAGAATCTGAATCCTTTAACATGATCAGATTCATTCTCTAAAAACATGCCTAAAAAGTCAAAGACATAGTATAAGTATGAGTTGAAAGTTACAAAAAGGGGCCTCTATGGAGTTGAATCTGACCCCTTTTATGGTCAGATTCAGCCCATAAAAGGGGGCAGGAACCTGTTCTGTCAAAGTGGTGCAAAGCATCATCAAGGTTGAGTCTATCCTCCTTCATAGCATGACTCATCCTATAAATGTTTGAAGGTCTGCTGTTACTACTGTCCAAGTAGTAAAATTTTGGACTTTCAGATTCAGATGGAAAGATGCTTTTATTTGTGTTTCCTTAGTCACTGAAGAAACTCATTAAGCAAGTCTCCATATAAACTTGACTTAGTTGGCATTGTGGGATTAAAAGTCTGATCCCTTCAGGGTCAGATTCCCCCTATGATCATGCATAAACAGTAATAGAATAGTTAGATTATCATTATAAAGGTATTAAGACAGGAATCTGAACCCAATAAATGGTCAGAATCATGCCTTAAGAAATGCCTAAGAATAGTTAAGTCATTGTGAGAATTCAGGTCATAATATGAATGACTTAAAGGACTGATGGGTTTGCATCCTCGGAACTGAACCTAACCTCTTTATGGTCAGGTTCATTCCAAGAAAAGTACACCAAAGTAGGTCAGGTCCTTTAAAATTAACACTATCGCATGATTAGGATTCAATTTGACCAAATAATGGTCACGTTGCCTCATAACATGCCTAAGGAATGGTTTATTAAGTTAGTCGTTTTGTGACTAAGAAAATAGCCAGAAAAATATAGATTTCGAAGCCGCTGAAGGCCAGCTTGCGCAGAAGCAGTTTTGTTCTCTCTTTACTCTGTTAATTATTGTTTTTTTTCCTTTTCAGGAAATTGTATTTCATAGTGAAACAATAATGTAATAGCATAATTTTTTCTTTTTTTTGTATTTTTATGTTGTAAATATGGACTGGGTATTGTATACTATTATTCTAGGTTTCTTACTCTTTTCTGCTAAATCCAGAATTGGGCCAGCTTAATGAAACAGCCCACTAAGGCTTTAATCAAGCTTAACTCCTTAGGCTATCAGGCCATGAGGGAATAGACATGCCCAAGGATTAGAGTTATCTGCTTTAATAAGTAATACGATAAAAGTAGACATTCAACTAAAAGTATGAGTTTATATCCTAGGTAATCTATATGAAAATCTCCCTGTAAACATCTGCTAGAATTTTGGAATCATGTTATTTCAGTTTCTGTAACTTTCAATATGAATAGAAGTTGGTGATCCAAAATATTTCTAACTTATCTCACATTCTTTGAATTTTTTCGAGATAGATGTATGAATATTTGTACCTTAAAAATATGTACAAATCCCGATTTTAGATCTGTGTTTAGGCTGTATAAAAATGGGCAGAAACTGCAAAGTATGAACTGGTAAAACCTGTTTATGCCCTGCTATTTTTTCAAGATTACAAAGTCCTCACAAAGAACAATAGATAGTTCTAGCTTACCAATTCAAGGCCGAAAAACAGTAAATAAGGTGTTTGTATGCTTATAAGCGTAGGCATGAGCCCAAATACTCATCCTTAGACTAGCTAACTTAGTCTTAGACGATTTCGAACACATATCTATCCTTTAGTCCAAAAATACCTCTTTTAGACTAAAATTACAAAACTTAGAGAATAATCGACAATTGCTTCAAATAAGCATTTTAACTATCATGACCATAGTCATGATTATGTAATCCACACTCGGGTGCGGCAACTCATGTCCCCGACTCCAACTTCAAACAATAATAAAAAATCGCGTGTTGTAATCGTGGGTGCATTTCATGTGGCACGATTACAATATGTCCAAAAACAAACAAGTGCACGCCATCGTGACTTGTTTCAAGATAAATCCATAAATATCAAAAGCGATTTTTAAATTATAAAAGTTAAATGCACAATAGGTTTAAAACACATAATTAGTCAGATAATTTAGGCCAAATATTAATAGTTAAGCGACCGTGCTAGAACCACGGAATTCGGGAGTGCCTAACACATTCTCCCGAGTTAACAGAATTCCTTACCCGGATTTTGGGTTCGCAGACATTTTAAACAGAGTCAAAAACTTACTCGGTTTGGGATATTAAAATAAACGGTGTCCCGGAGCATCGTCAAAAATCCGGATGGCGACTCTAAAAAACAATAAATAATCCCAAAATCGAATAATGTCACTTTAATTGGAAAAACTCCCTTAATACCCTCCCGGGGGTGGAAAAAGGAGGTGTGACAACTCTGGCGACTCTGCTGGGGACGGGATCGAACCCAGAATCTCTGGTTCAGGGTTGAAGAATTCGAGCTTATAATAACTGTTGTATTTGGCTTTATTATCTGATTCTACATATTTGAACCTAATGTGCTAAATGCTGCTTTTACTGCATTGATATTATCTTAACTGTATATAAAATGTGCTGAAACCCTCTTCTCTCTGAGTCTTCTAAATCATCTGGGAAGTGTGCACTTCGTGTGACTTCTTTTCTGTTAGAGTCATATCCAAATTTTAGAACGAGGTTCGGATAAGTTGCAAAGCCGGCGAAGCTTCTGTATTCCCGGTACGCTGCCCCAACCTCGGCTCGAGCTGTCCGCTCGGGTAAGCCTGGTCTAGAACAAAACCCCAGATTTAAACCTAGAATAACAAAACCTCATGCCGGATCCCTAGTAGGAACGCTTATTTGCATCATGTGCATTTGACTTAGGGGACTCAACACAGGGGTTGGGTCCGTCTAGGACAGGTGTACCTGAAATAAAAGACTACCCTGATGCATTTTATTTGCTACGTATGCATTTATTTGTCACAGCTTGTGTATCGACCGGCTAAACAAAAAAAAATGATGAGCAGAAAAACCAAGAGTGAGGTAGAATAGAGAATTTACCCTATTTTTGAAAATCCTCGTGTTTATCCCGAAACGCTAAAACAAAAAACAAAAAAAAATATACAAAAACAAAATGAATGGGTATACATTTTTAGTTAATCAAGATTTTCCCGAACTACGCTTTGTTTGATTCTCACTGGTGTGAGATAAGTAGGCAACCATCATCGGGTCCAACTCCATTTTTCAAAATCAAACAAGTATAGCCTTAAATAAAATCAGGTGACGCCATTATAACCTAATCGCCCAAGTGGGGCGCAGGAAGGCCGTTTGGAAAGAATGGCCACCTGTGTTTTTTAAATTTCAACCCAATTCGTGAACACTACTTTAAAAGGCCGTATTCGCAAAGGTGGTCCATTTTCTGTAAGCCTTTTTCCCAAAATGACACTTTTCGAAAATTTTTCTGTGGTCTTAATAAAAGAACGAATGTGCAGGATGAATACAGTTGAAAACATCCCCTTCAAAGCAGTCGAGGAAATCCCTTTGGGACTCCATATGTGGTGGAGCAACTTGGGGGAGACTAGTAGAAAGTCTGTTATAAAAGCTTTAGGGGGACTTACTGGCCTTTTAAAGATCAAGCCGAGGTTGGACATCGTCGAAGCTCTAGTACCGTTCTGGGATCCCGCCCACAATGTATTCCACTTTTCGGACTTTGAATTAACACCCACGCTGGAGGAAATAGCGGGGTATGCTGGTCTCAATGACAATCTCAGAAGTCGGTACCCAGTGGCACCCAGGGCGGTGACTCCCCACAAGTTTTTGGATCTGTTGAACATTAGCCGGGACGTCCAAGACCCACATTTGTCCGAAGGCTTCTGCACTTTCTACTTTCTTTACAGACGTTATGGAGATCCCCAGGGTTACGAGGCTATCAACACTGGTCTAACTCACAAAGATCAGGCTAAATGGGAAGCCCGCCGGGGGCTAGCTTTTGTGGTAGCATTCTTGGGCACCTTGATATGCCCAAGAAGCGAAGGATGCATAGACATCAGAATTGTGGGAATGGAAGACTTCATGATGAAAAAGTCCAATGGCACACTGATACCGATGGGTCTTAGCCGAGATATACCGTGCTCTGACAGCTTGCTAATCTGGGGGAAAATTCTTCGAGGGGTGCAACCTC
>ML409233.1:139015-180184 GCA_005239525.1 Nicotiana knightiana | reverse complement strand
GAAAGTTATGAAGAAAGAGTAAAAGACTACAATTCCCCGGAAGGAGTTGAAGCTTGGATCGACCATCTGAGAACTCTACGGGCAAATCAGATAGAATGGACCCTGGGATGGTTTCCTGTCAGAGAGGTCATACACTTGTCGGCTACGAGAAATCATTTGCTGTTAATGGGTCTAAGAAGTGTACAACCTTATGCACCTCAAAGGGTTTTGAGGCAGTTGGGCCAATATCAAATGTACTCGAGGAAGAATATTTGAGCACCCAGGTCATTGAATTACACCCTGAAGCTCCATTACCTGAGGCCTTAATTCAACAAAGTTGGAATGGGTGTCGGTATTTGAAAGAAGATACTCAAGTGCCTGACCTTGTTAGAGGTGAAGTGGATCCAGGTTATGCAACATGGTTTGAGAAAAGAAATTACATTAATAAAGAACCCGAACCCGAGTCAGAAAGACCTTCCAAAAGGCCTCATATTCAAGCTTTCGATGATAAGATTCAAGAAAGGTTAGCTTGGGGAGAAAAGGAAAAGGGGTATCAGGCCACCATCCATACTCTGAAGGAGAAATTAAGGAACCTTGAGTTCGACAACGAGTAGCAAGCCCAGGTAGTTGAAAGCGAAAAATGACAGTTGACCCAAGAGAACTAGATGCTTCGTGCCCAACTCCGGAGTTTGAAAATCGCTGCTGAGACACTGATGAGGAGTGAAAGGGATGAGAAAATCATTAGCAACCTGAGGACGAAGGTTCATGAGTATGCATTTGATTTGGCAAAAGCTGAAAAAGACCTACTAGATGCCCAAACCAAGTTAGCAAAGAGGGCAGAAGAACAGGCTGATCATTTGAGGTAGAAGTATAGCAAAGAAACGACAATCCTGAAGGAAAAATTGTTTGCTATGGGGAATGAAATGGTCCAACAAACTAAAGACTTTAAAACAGAAAGGGAGCACTATTATGCACGAATATTCCAATTGGAAGGAACCGTGCAACAACTACAGGACCAGAACAATCCAAATGCCCAAGTATTGGAAGCCCTAGCACAACAAATAGGGCGCCTGCTTCAGGAAAAAGGGGTCATTAGGAACATGATCAAAGAAATAACTGACTATGTTGTGCAGAAATGTCACGAACGTGAGAGCATGACTACCTCCATGTTTTTTTGCCTCTATGATGACTTTTGTCCACCAGGTGATGGATGATTTGGATCGACTTCATGGAGATATTGCACACAGGCCTGCACATAGACCAACCAATGCACCACACGCCCCGAGAAGACAAGCAGAAGCCCTCCTTTACTTTTGATATTTTAGTTTTCGAGTCTGTATTTTATTGCTTTCTAGAAATGTTAAGTTGTTGACGATTGTCTAGAGTCTGTACTGTTTATTTTATGGTTATCAGTATTTCAAACTGCTTGTAATGAAAAAAGAGCTATCTTTAGTAATGAAAATTGCACCTTGTCACTCTATATCTGTCCGTGAACTACGTAATGATCTGATTCATGCGGCGTCATGATACGTAGACAATCCACATTGGATTCGATCGTAAACTTCAAAGAAAAGAATAAAAGAACAAATAAAAAGAAAGAAAGGAGAGAGAATATTAAAGCCGGGATGAAACACACAGCTGTTGCAAATATTTTAGAAAAACGTTTAACTGTTTAGGTGCATCGCATCCCAACGTGTGCTTCCCTATGTGTTAATATCTCCCACTAACCAATTTGTTGTTTACTCTCGAAAGGTTACTACTTTTAAGTGGTTGACACATCCTTATTTCACCAGATCCAAAGGAAGTATCGCAATGACATCAGAAAGTCACCTATCTATTGTTGAACCAGAGGACGGCCCCACTTCGATTATCCCTCAAGAAGAATCGGCAGTCGCCGAAGAAAAAAAAATACTGAAATGCCGTATGCTAGAGATGTGGGACGCTTGGTCCAACGGAAGGGAGCCACCTAAATCCATCCCCGATTTCCTTGAACTGATTCCCAGAATCGGAGGGGCCACCAACGTGCCAATTTCAATGCCAAACCCATTTGTTCCATTTGGGTTCCCAACCATGGCCTCAAATTATACGAGAATGCTTCTGAGGTTCGCCCCCAGGCACCATCTTCTGGATTACCCTCTGTGGTATTTACTATGCCATCAGCTACAGATGTGGCACGGCCAACACTGGCGCGATAGAGTTTTGAGCCAGCAAATTTTACTTTCCAAGCTCCTCCATTCCAACTGGATACTGCCCGGGTCACTCCGAATGCTTACCCGCAATACCCAAACTTGAATCTCCTGTGGAGCCAGAAAAGATCTTGAAAGTACCTGAGGATATTGAACAGGATGAGATAACCCGAAAGATGAAGAGCATCGAGCAAATTTTGAAAAATATCCAGGGCCTAAGCGGCCAAAAAAGCATATCATATGCTGATTTATGAATGTTCCCTCACGTGCATCTACCTGTGGGTTTCAAAACTCCAAAGTTCGAAAAATATGACGGGCATGGAGACCCGATCGCTCACCTAAAGAGATACTGCAACCAACTGAGAGGAGAAAGAGGCAAAGAAGAGCTACTGATGGCTTATTTCGGGGAAAGCCTTACGGGTATCGCCTCAGAGTGGTACATTGATCAGGATATCTCCCATTGGCATGTATGGGATGATTTGGCTCGAGACTTCGTAAGGCAATTTCAGTACAATATGGATATAGCCCCAGACAGAAATTCTCTGTCTAATCTCAAAAAGAAAGCTTCCGAGAGCTTCCGGGAGTATGCCATTAAATGGAGGGAACAGGAATCCCGAGTAAAACCTCCCATGGAGGAAACTGAAATTATTAGTATCTTCCTGCAGGCCCAAGAGGCCGATTATTTCCAGAATATGATGTCTGCCATGGGCAAGCCGTTCGCGGAGGCCATTAAAATTGGCGAGATGGTATAAAAAGGCTTGAAGACAGGACATATTTTAAGTCAATCTGCTTTGAGAGCCACCTCCCAAGCCATTCAAAGCGGCTCGGGAGGCCTGGCAAACATAAAGAAGAAAGAAGAAAGAAGAGGGAGCCATGATGGCTTCAGGCCCTAGGAATTCTCAACTACCTCAGGAATATCCAAGCCCCTTTCCCAGAGCTTCACAACACTGTTATCCTCATCAGGAAGCAACTTATGCCCTGTCTCCTTTCCTTTATGCAGTGATGAACGCTCAGCCGTAGCCTCGGCCACAACAGTACGACCAAAACAGAGCTCCACCTCCTAGAAATAACCATCCTCACCAAGCCCCATATAATCCATGCCCTCCTCAGAACAACTATCCATACAATACCTACCCTCGTAAACCACCAAGGAGACCTACTTTCACTCCTATCGGTGAGTCATACTCAAGCCTGTTGCCAGAACTGATTCATATGGGACTACTGCAGCCCGTACCTCCAACTCGACAAAATCCAGAATCGGCGTCATATAGACAAGGAACCAGCTGTGCCTATCATTCGGGAGCGGAGGGGCACGATACTAAAAACTGCTGGACTCTCAAGAGAGCAGTAGAAAATCTGATTGAACAGAAAAAAGTGGTGCTAAGGGACAAGGAGGTCCCCAATGTCACAAACAATCCACTCCCATCCCACAATAACGGGCCTGTCATTGGAATGATTTGTGAAGACAAAGACTTTGACCCGGCGTTGAAATCAAGCATTGCCATTATGGATACAGAAAAGAAATAAAAAATAGTGGCAAAACCGGGGAGAGAAGAAAAGAAAACAAAGCCCCCCGACCAGGATAAAGAAAAGGCCCATGAAGAAAAGAAAGAGATGGCACCAGCTAAAGAAGTTGTCCTTTATGTTCCGAGGGCTCCGCGAAACAGACAACTCTCCTTGAGCCCTCCCAGAAGATTAGAACCAAAATCAAAGCCGCAGAGAGTGAATGTGCCGAAGGGGACATATGTTGTGAAAAATCCGGCCGTCCTACCTAAGCCGAATGAACCTCTGATCATCAGCCGCCGACCGCAAATCCCGATTAAAAATACAACTACTGTCCCCTAGAATTATGATCAAACACTGGTAACATACAAAGGTAAAGAGGTCAAAGGGGAAGTTAATGAAGCAAAACCTACTGGGAAATATCATAACCCAGAGGAGTTGAATAAATCCAAGCATAAATGCTTTCCCCTCAAAAAACCCATCACTGCCGAAGAAGCTGAAGAGTTCTTCAAGAAAATGAAAATGTCTAAACATGCCACAATTGAAGAACTCAGGAAAACCCTGGATCATGTTTCGCTTTTGTCTCTGTTGATGGGCTCAAACGAGCATCAAAAAGTGCTCCTAAAAACGCTGAATGAAGCGTATGTACCAGATGAGACCTCATTCGAGCAGTTAGAGAGAATGGATGGGCGCTTCTTCGAAGTAAACAAAATTTCTTTCAGCCAAAATGACCTACCTCCTGAGGGAGCCGCTCACAACAAAGCCTTACACTTGACATTTAAAAGTGAAGGATAATATATGAAGAGAGTTATTCTTGACGGAGGATCCGGGGTAGATATTTTCCCCCTGTCGACGCTTTAAAGAATGGAAATAAGCATTGGGAGAATTAGGCCAAATAACGTTTGTGTCCGTGCCTTTGACGGTATCAAAAGGGACACCATTGGCGAAATTGACATAGTCATGATGATTGGCCCTGTGGATTTCACGGTAACTTTCCAAATCCTGGATATGGACACCTCTTATAACTTCCTGCTAGGAAGACCTTGGATTCACGCTGCTGGGGCAGTGCCATCTACTCTCCACCAGATGGTCAAATTTGAACATGAGAATCAGGAGACAGTAGTCCACGGAGAGGACGAACAATCAATAAACAGGGATCCCTCCATCCCCTGCCTTGAGGCCAGAGAAGGTAGCGAACACATTGTTTACCAAGCCTTTGAGATTGTGCTTGCTGATCAGCATGAGGAAGGTGTTCCGTGCCCACAACATTGTTTATCTAATGCATCAATCATGGTTGCTACCGACATGATCCGACACGGTTACAAACCCGGAAAGGGGCTCGGGGTATCCTTACAAGGCATTACCGAGCCGATCTCTCTGCTTGTCACCGAAAAATTCTTTGGCATCGGTTTCCAGGCCACAGATGATGATGTGAAACGGGCCAACGAACGTAAAAACAATGGATGGGACCTGCCTCAGCCAGTCGCACACATCACTTAGTCTTTCATCAAACCATAGTACGTTGAATAAGAAGAGGAGGCCTTTACGGCCAAAGAAATTGAAGAAATCTGCGGAGCCATGAGACAAATGTTATATGAGGCTCACATGGTTCAGCCAGGAGAAGGCTCGAGCACCGCAGAGGTGCAATACATGGGTTCGAATGCCAAACTGCAGTTCATGTTGTCCTTTCTGCACTTCGAGTTATTTCAGGGTGTAACTCGAGTGTTTTTAATTTTATTATCTTTTAATTCCGATGTAAAACCCCTGTTATCTTCAAATTCAATGAAATGAAATCAAAATTTCATCATCTATTATTCTTTCTGATTTTGTTATTTATCTTATTTTCAGTCCTAATGATGCGGCCTTAAATAACATGACATGCTTGCGGACCTCATGTTCTGATCTTAATACGTTGTCTAATCTCGAAATAATGAATCAAGAATCAGAATATGACGAAGATGAGGCTTTTAGGGAAATAAACAGAGAATTGGAACAATTTGAGAATAAGCCTAAGCCAAACCTAAATGAAACAGAGCCGATTAATTTGGGTAATCCGGAAGAGGTCCGAGAAACCATGATAAGCATTCACACGGATGAGAAAACTAGGTATGCATTGATTCAACTTCTGTTCGAATTCAAAGATGTGTTCACTTGGTCCTATGATGATATGCTCGGACTAAGTGTTGATTTAGTGGTACAAAACTTGCCAACTCATCCTGATTGCCCAGCCTTCCAACAAAAGCAAAGAAAATTCAAAATAGATATCAGTGACAAAATTAAAGAAGAAGTCACCAAACAATTAAAAGCCGGTGTAATCCGAGTAGTCAGATACACCACATGGCTAGCCAACGTAGTCCCAATACCAAAAAAGGACGGGAAGCTCCGAGTATGTGTTGATTACAAGGATTTGAACAAAGCAAGTCCCAAAGACAATTTCCCGTTACCAAACATCTATATCCTTGTCGAAAATTGTGCCAAACATGAGGTACAGTCGTTTGTGGATTATTATGCCGGTTATCACCAAGTCCTAATGGATGAGGAAGATGCAGAAAAGACAGCTTTCACTACACCATGGGGGACTTATTGTTACAGGGTTATGCCGTTTGGTTTGAAAAATGCCGGGGCAACCTATATGAGAGCCATGACTGCCATTTTCCATGACATGATGCACCAAGAAATTGAGGTGTACGTTGATGATGTCATTATTAAATCCAGAACATAGGAGGACGATGTCCGAGATTTGAGAAATATTTTTGAACGGCTACGCAAATATGACTTGAAATTGAACCCTGCTAAATGTGCATTTGGTGTTCCTTCTGGGAAACTCTTAGGGTTTATAGTTAGCCGCAGGGGCATTGAGTTAGATCCGACGAAGATAAAGTCCATCCGAGATTTGCCACCTCCAAAGACTAAGAAAGAGGTCATGAGCTTATTAGGAAGATTGAACTATATCAGCCGGTTTATTGCACAACTTACAACCACCTGTGAGCCAATATTCAAGCTCTTAAAGAAAGATGCGGCAATCAAATGGACAGATGAATGTCAGGAAGCCTTTGATAAAATCAAGGAATATTTGTCGAATCCACCAGTGCTGGTCCCGCCTGAACCAGGAAGACCTCTGTTCCTGTACCTAACAGTCGTGGAAAATTCTTTTGGTTGCGTCCTCGGGCAACATGTTGTTACCCGGAAGAAAAAGCAAGCCATCTACTATCTGAGCAAGAAATTCACTGGCTATGAAGCCAAATACACTCTGCTAGAGAGAACTTGTTGTGCCCTAACTTGGGTTGCTCAAAAGCTCAGACATTATTTGCTGGCTTATACCACATACCTCATAACCAGGTTGGATCCTCTAAAATACATATTCCAAAAACCAATGCCCATAGGAAGGTTAGCAAAAGGGCAAATCTTTCTCACGGAGTTTGACATTGTCTATGTCACCCGCACAACCATGAAAGCTCAAGCCTTGGCCGATCACTTGGCTGAGAACCCGGTTGACGATGAATACCAACCTTTAAGCACTTATTTCCCGGATGAAGAAGTCAATTCAGTCGAAGTAATCTCAGAAGACACTAATACCTTGAAAATGTTCTTCGATGGAGCAGTCAATGCCAAAGGCGTTGGGATTGGGGCAATCTTGATTTCTCCCACGGGACAACACTATCCAGCCACGACCCGTCTCCAGTTCTTCTGTATAAACAATACTGCTGAATATGAAGCTTGTATAATGGGCATGAACATGGCCATTGACATGGATGTGGAAGAGTTATTGATCATGGGAGATTCTGATTTGATCATAAAGCAAGCTCAACGAGAGTGGGAAACTCGAGATGTTAATCTCCTTCCATACAGACAACATGTGGAAGATCTTAGCAAACGATTCAAAGCCGTCGAGTTTAGATATATTCCTCGATGCCATAATGAGTTAGCCGATGCACTGGCTACCCTAGCTGTAATGCTGCCATATCCTGGTAATGTCCACATTGACCCGTTAGAAATTCAAATCAAAGAAAGACATGGTTATTGTAACACGGTCGAAATAGAGCCCGATGTCCAACCATGATATCATGATATCAAAATATTCTTGAAAACAAAAGAATACCCAGAGCAGGCCAATGGGGATCAAAAGAGAACCATCAGAAGACTCGCCAGCAGTTTCTTCTTAAGCGGAGAAGTGTTGTACAAAAGGAATCCAAATATGAATTTGTTAAGGTGCGTGGATGCCAAAGAAGCTGAAAAAATTATGAACGAAGTACATTCAGGAGTATGCGGTCCCCACATGAACGGGTACGTCCTCGCAAAGAAAATTCTGCGAGCAGGATATTACTGGATGACCATGGAAAAAGATTGTTTCAGTTTTGTCCGAAAGTGCCATCAATGTCAAATACATGGTGACCTGATTCATGCACCACCCTCGGAATTACACCCCATGTCAGCACCTTGGCCCTTCGTTGCCTGGGGAATGGATGTCATTGGGCCAATCGAGCCAAAAGCTTCAAATGGACACCGATTTATTTTGGTGGCCATCGACTGTTTCACAAAATGGGTCGAAGCAGTCACTTTCAAAGTCGTCCCTAAGAAAGCAGTAGTGGACTTCCTGCATTCAAACATTATCTGTCGTTTCGATATTCCAAAAACTATCATTACCAATAACGCTACAAATCTAAATAGCCACTTGATGAGGGAGGTATATGAACAGTTTCAAATCACACACCATAATTCCACCCCTTACCGTCCCAAAGGCAATGGTGCCGTCGAAGGAGGAAATAAGAACATCAAGAAAATCCTCAGAAAAATAATCCAAAGTTCTAGACAGTGGCACGAGAAGTTGCCTTTTGCATTATTGGGATATCGCACGACCATGCGCGCATCAGTGGGGGCTACACCTTATTTATTGGTTTATGGAACTGAAGCCGTGATCCCTGCAAAATTCGAAATTCCTTCCCTGAGGATAATTGTCGAAGCTGAAATCGAGGATGATGAATGGGTCAAAACCTGGTTGGAACAGTTAACTCTGATTGATGAGAAAATAATGGCCACAGTTTGCCACGGGCAGTTGTACCAACAAAGAATGGCCCGCGCCTATAACAAGAAGGTACGGCCTAGGAACTTCGAAGTGGGGCAGCTCGTCCTAAGACGTATCCTCCCACACCATGAAGAAGCGAAAGGAAAATTCGCCCCGAACTGGAAAGGTCCATACATCATAAGGAAATTGCTACCAAAAGGAGCATTGTACTTGGGGGACATCGAAGGAAATGACCCTGAAACGGCTGTCAATGCAGATGCAGTCAACAGGTATTATGTTTGACCTTTTCGTGATGATGCTCATGATCGAAATGACGAATGCTTTCATTCGCGCTACCCCAAACACTACCAGTTTTTGTAAACCCTTTGAGCTGGTTACGCTTCCTTGATTACCTCTTTGGAACTTGAAGTGTTGATATATATATATATAAAAGAATAAAAAATAAAAAAATAAAAAATGATGATAAAACATAAGAAAAATCAAAAACAAAAACAAATGTTTCCTTGAACTACGTCTGACTTGATCCCGAAAGGATACGTAGGCAGCCTCTCCCTGGGGTTCAGTCACACCAAAATAAAAATCAAAATTCCCCCAAGAGTTTAAGACGGGGCAAGTGTTAAAATTCGACAGATTTGCCCGAAAAGTTCTAAAGTTGTAATTCGATACAAATTCTTTTTACCCCAAATCTTGTTCAAGTCCTTCCGATCGATTGACAAAGAAATGCCAGAATTGGAGGATACAGTAATTTGGATCTGATACAAGAAATAAGAGAATATAAAATGAGAGAGTCTTATCGGTGAAAACCCACACGGGCACCATAAGGCGATTATAGGAAAAGAAATTAAAATGAGAAAGTCTTATCGGTGAAAACCCACACGGGCATCATAAGGCGACAGTGAGTAGAGAAACTAAAAATGAGAGTCTTTTTAGTGAAAACTCGCAAAGATCACTACAGGGCGATGGCGAGAAGAGAAATGAGAGAGGTTAGTTGGTGAAAAGCCAAAAAGGGCACTACTAATTGAAAAGAGGATGATTGGTCATTGGTATCGACATGGTCTGGGCAAGGTTTCTCGACCTCGAGGTAAAAAATCGGGACGAATTTCTGAGAGTCAGATGGTTTATATAGATCAGGCATCCAGTCCAAGACGCATGTCATGTTCATTGAAGGCCGCGTACACTCCAGATAAGTCCTTCTTCTCTTTTCCCCCCAAAGGGATATTTCTTGTCAAAATTCATTGTCTCCGTTTCTTTGTTATTTTTCTTTCAATCCCTTTCAGTTTGACTCTGTTTCTAAGTTAGAGCAAAGAAAGGATGGTAAAACTAATTTACAGGGTTCTCGTTTGACACGAGCCAACATGCAAAGGGAACCAAGCCTCATCAAGGGCATCGAGTCGATCCCGACTGGCCGCAACGGCCGATGCTTTGAACGCAAAACTCTTGAAAGAAGAAAATCAAATGGAAATGCCTATAAAGGCAATTGAAGTAAAAGATTGAGCCCCACGTGGCTAATCCCTCCCGGCAAAGTTCGAAAAACCGAAGTGCTCCAAATGCTTTAAAGTTAAAATTGGGGAAAAATCAGAAGTGAAAGGCCGATGAAGGCAAAGTAAAGTTGGAAAACCATTGCAGCAGAATTTGAGAGGCCAAAAACTTCCCCGATATGCTGGAAATCCAAAAGAAAAGGCAAGTGAAAGGCCTAAAAGTAAAATAAAGTCAAATATTGGGTCCCACGTGACCGAGCGCCATGTTAAAATCTGGAAAGCCAGGATCCCCGGGATTAGAGATGAAACCCAATCCCCAGTGAGCAAGCAAGTGGTCGAGATCTTCGTCACAAGAATGGAGAACAAGCTGTTGGAAATCAAGGCCGCAAAACCAACCACCGTTTCAAACTAACAAATTGTTCTTTGTTTGAAGCAAACAGGTGTAACTCAAAATAACCTCGCAAAATGCAGGTGCAACCAAAAGAAAGGGCGCAAGAGCTAGAAGCAGCTCTATAGCAACAACTCCAAAAGGGAAGTTTTCTCCAAGATTCTTTCCCGCATTCACTCAAAATAAAATGAGAAAAAGAAGAAAAAGTAAAAAATGTTGAAAACAGCCCAAACCTGAAGTGGTATAGGGTTTCCAAACCTTAGCTGCACCTTTTCCGACATAGGGTATACAACCCCTAGCTGATGATTTCTTTTCCAACGTAGGGTATACAATCCCTAATTGATGATTTCTTTTCCAACATAGGGTATACAACCCCTAGTTGATGATTTCTTTTCCAGCATAGGGTATACAACCCCTAACTGATGATTTCTTTTCCAACGTAGGGTATACAATCCCTAATTGATGATTTCTTTTCCAACATAGGGTATACAACCCCTAGTTGATGATTTCTTTTCCAGCATAGGGTATACAACCCCTAACTGATGATTTCTTTTCCAACGTAGGGTATACAATCCCTAATTGATGATTTCTTTTCCAACATAGGGTATACAACCCCTAGTTGATGATTTCTTTTCCAGCATAGGGTATACAACCCCTAACTGATGATTTCTTTTCCAACGTAGGGTATACACTCCCTAGTTGATGTCGACATAGGGTATACAACCCTTAGTTGATGATTTCTTTTCCAACATAGGGTATACAATCCCTAGTTGATGATTTCTTTTCCTACATAGGGTATACAACCCCTAGTTGATGATTTCTTTTCCAGCATAGGGTATACAACCCCTAGCTGGTGATTTCTTTTCCAACATAAGGTATACACTCCCTAGTTGATGCCAACATAGGGTATACAACCCCTATTTGATGATTTCTTTTCCAATATAGGGTATACAACCCCTAGTTGATGATTTCTTTTCCAGCATAGGGTATACAACCCCTAGCTAATGATTTCTTTCCCAACGTAGGGTATACACTCCCTAGTTGATGTCGACATAGGGTATACAACCCCTAGTTGATGATTTCTTTTCCAACATAAGGTATACAACTCCTAGTTGATAATTTCTTTTCCAGCATAGGGTATACAATTCCTAGCTGATGATTTCTTTTCCAACATAGGGTATACAATCTCTAGTTGATGATCTTTTCTAACGTAGGGTATACACTCCCTAGTTGATGCCAACATAGGGTATACAATCCCTAGTTGATGATCTCTTTTCCAACATAGGGTATACAATCCCTAGTTGATGATCTCTTTTCCAGCATAGGGTATACAACCCCTAGCTGATGATTTCTTTTCCAACGTAGGGTATACACTCCCTAGTTGATGTCGATATAGGGTATACAACCCCTAGTAGATGATTTCTTTTCCAATATAGGGTTTACAATCCCTAGTTGATGATTTCTTTTCCAACATAGGGTATACAAACCCTAGTTGATGATTTCTTTTCCAGCATAGGGTATACAACCCCTAGTTGATGATTTCTTTTCCAGCATAGGGTATACAACTCCTAGCTGATGATTTCTTTCCCAACGTAGGGTATACACTCCCTAGTTGATGCCGACATAGGGTATACAACCCCTAGTTGATGATTTCTTTTCCAACATAGGGTATACAACTCCTATTTGATAATTTCTTTTCCAGCATAGGGTATACAATTCCTAGCTGATGATTTCTTTTCCAACATAGGGTATACAATCCCTAGTTGATGATCTTTTCTAACGTAGGGTATACACTCCCTAGTTGATGCCGACATAGGGTATACAATCCCTAGTTGATGATCTCTTTTCCAACATAGGGTATACAATCCCTAGTTGATGATCTCTTTTCCAGCATAGGGTATACAACCCCTAGCTGATGATTTCTTTTCCAACGTAGGGTATACACTCCCTAGTTGATGTCGATATAGGGTATACAACCCCTAGTAGATGATTTCTTTTCCAACATAGGGTTTACAATCCCTGGTTGATGATTTCTTTTCCAACATAGGGTATACAACCCCTAGTTGATGATTTCTTTTCCAGCATAGGGTATACAACCCCTAGCTGGTGATTTCTTTTCCACCATAGGGTATACACTCCCTAGTTGATGCCGACATAGGGTATACAACCCCTATTTGATGATTTCTTCTCCAACATAGGGTATACAATCCCTAGTTGATGATTTCTTTTCCAACATAGGGTATACAACTCCTAGTTGGTGATTTCATTTCCAACATAAGGTATACAATACCTAGTTGATGATCTCTTTTCCAACATAGGGTATACAATCCCTAGTTGATTTTATTTTGCAACATAGGGTCTTCCACCCCTAGTTGATCTTACTTCTAGACATAGGGTATCCAATCCCTAGTCTACAATAACTCTGGTGTACTGTTCCTGGTTTTTCATCGCTTTCAGTAATAAAGTAGCTTAGATTTCCTTACAATAACTCACAAAATTTTCCTAGTGTAAACTGGGGCAGAAAATTTCATTCGTTTGTTTTTTGATTTTGGTGCAGATTACATTTTTAGGACATTGGACTCGAGACGACCAAAAGAAGAAGTTTCGATCCAGAATAATAAAACAAAAAGAGAAAAGAGAAGATTGAATCCAAAGTGCAGAAACGGGGAAGATATGGACTATTCAGGACGAAATTGAAGTCATCTGT
The DNA here is from genome assembly GCA_005239525.1 of Nicotiana knightiana. Taxonomy (NCBI): domain Eukaryota; kingdom Viridiplantae; phylum Streptophyta; class Magnoliopsida; order Solanales; family Solanaceae; genus Nicotiana; species Nicotiana knightiana. Next base: position 166,920 of record ML409233.1, on the reverse strand, counting down.
TCAGTATATCAAGCCTTGATCCGAGGAACAATAATACGAAACCAGCACTGCGGCTAACAAGCATCAAGATCCAGGTCAGAGTCAGCAAAAGATCAAGACTCAAGACCAAGTCTTAGATATGAATCTTGTAACTAGCAGCTGATAGGATTAGTTAGTCTTTCGTTTTGTTATTTTGGTGTAACAAGGAGATCAGCAGCAGTAACAGTAGCAACCGCAGTGAAACCACAGTTACCCGGTAGTCCCAGCTACCAAAACTTCCAAAACTACACTAACTTGATTCCTTTATAGCCAAGGATATGTAGGCAACCTTTGAAGCAAGGTTCAGTCAAACTTTTCAAAAACGCTTTACAATGGAGTATATGAATGGGTAAAGTCGTTCATGACTGCTCACTTTGTCTTTGCCCGAAAACTCTTCGTGTTTCCGAGCAAAGAGGGGCAACTGTGAGCACGTAATTTTTACCTACCATATAATCCTACACAAAATTCAATAAATTATTTAGTTTTATTATTTTTATTGAATTTAAGTGCTATTTGTGAATTAATTTTGCATTATGTAACTATAATTCGCCTTTTAAACCTATAAATAATTTAAAGCGGTATAATTAGGCGCATAACCGTAGTTATCATTTAATAAATATAATTGTTTGATATAAAGTAGGTTAATGTTAATCTCTCGATTTAATTATTTCTTCTTAACAAAAAAATGTGAAATTTGTCCTTTAATTGATTAGGAGTAAATTAAGTGATATGACTCTTAATTAATTAATTTATTAATTAAACAAAGACCAGGATTAGAACTAATTATTACGTTTTAGTTTTAATTAATTAAGTTTGGTTTTGTAAAAATATGAATTAACATGGACCTGGGCTAGAATTGCCCAAGGCCCAAGCTGCCTTCGCCCTGTCCAGCCAAAATTAAACCCACCCGCCCGACCCCAGCATCCATCCAAACGACCCCGTTTCACTTACCCAAACTTCCCAGCCGTTGGATCATTTTGATCCAACGGTCTTAAACTAACAACACCCTAAGTATTAATATGTCCTAACCACCCCCATACTCCCATGAAACCCTAAGCCTAACACCCCAGACCTCTCTCTCTTCTCTCTCAACACTCCGCCGATCGGAAATCGCCCATCGGCGGCGGAACTCAACCAGTCAACCCCAAATTCTTACCAGTTACTCCTCATCCTCCCCTCAATCCCGTCCCATTGTTAGTTTCTTAAAAAAACCACCCAAAAACCTCCAATCTTAGATCTAGGAAAACAGAAACCCTAGTTTCCCATTACCTGTCGGCTCGAAGACATTTAATAGCTCCTACCTACATGGATCGATAGCTCTCGTTGAGGGATATTGATTCACGTGGGTTTGAGTTATTTTTAAACCCCCTCCGGAGTCCGGCAAGGTCCGGTGATATCCATTTTTTTGGCTAACGGGTTATGTGCTATTGAAGCATGAAATCATGTCAATTATTGTTATTTCTGTTTCTGTTTAGGATTAGTATTTCCTCTCCTTTTCTTAATATTTTGTCTCTAATTGGTTTTGTTACCATTAGGTTTAGATTCTGTGTCCTTTTCATTATTTTTTCATTTTTTAATGTTTGTTTGCTGTTGAATTCTGTGATGAATCCGTCATTTAGTAATAGGTTTTCTTTTGACGATCGTGATTCCTTGCCCTAGATTGTTCATTATGATTGACTTTGTTCAAGAACCTGTTAAGATTTACTGTTTCTGTTAGGCATGATCATTTGTTGGTTAATTGCCTCATAGTTCATTTGAGCATGTTATAGTTAGGTTAGTTAATTGCCCCAAATTAATCAAGAGACTAGTTAATTCCGAACCAGTGTATGGTTGTAAATTAACTTAGTCTAATCCTATTAATAATGACCTTCTAAAAGACACTTATCTAACCTAGGTTAGTTACTTCTTAAATAATCAGTCAAGTCCTAAATTCTAATTAGGATAATTAACCAAGTCAACTTGATTGAAGCAATTCAACTAACCTGAATTCAAAGAGGTTAAGTTGACTAATATCTATTAGGTTAATCAAACTAAGAATAAACTAATGACTAACTAAGAACACCTAGTGGCCTTAATAACCAAAGTTCCTAACTAAGATCAACTAACTAGAGTTAATAATAACCCCAAGCAAACCTAAGCCTAGTTACCTAAGGGTAATTCTAGGGACTCCTAGGGGTATATTAGGAATCTTAGTTGAAGGAATCTTGGGTGTAACAACCCAAGAACCTTCTAGAATTAGAAAATCAGATTTTAAGGGGTATTAGGGTCATTATAGGGGCTGGAACTTTCTGGAATAAGGGCAACTGTCCCAAAGGATAAGGGTGACCACTACCTTAGTACTATTTCAGCCCATTAGGGATAGGGAATATGCCAAGCATATCCTATCCCCAAATCCCTTATACATATACCCATTTTCCATATTAGAAGGAATTTTTAGACTTTATTTACTTCCTTTTACCTTCTTTTACACTGAGACCCTCTTTTTACACTGACTCAGCTGCTAAAAACATCTATAAAAAAAAATCAAAATAGTTTTTCCTTTATAAACGAAAAGTTTCTGAAAATATGAGTGAAAATATTTGATTTTCTTTTAAGAGTTCATCAAGTTCCTGTGGGTTTCTCAGCTTTGGTCCTTATTTGGTATTCTGGTTTCGAAATCTTTGGTCTAAATACTTAAGTGCTGGGCTATGTGTTCCTGTTGGTTGATATTGGGTCTTGGTTGATCTGTTTTGTTGCTGCTGCATTTTTCCTCCCATTTTTGCTGTTTTACCATATGCCTGGCCTTTATTTGGTGAGGATACTTGTTATTTTTCTCTTCAAAAAAGGTATGTATCCCTGATTTATATTAAATGAAATCCCTTTGGTGAAACTGTCTTCATGTTATGTGTAGTTATATTTGGCTATTAGATCTTAAAGTATGTGTTAGTTTGGTGCTACTTCCTGTTTAATTTCTGGGCAGCATGAATTTATTGGCTAAATTCAGATTGTTTCAAGTTATCTCGGTCTAATGAGTTATTTGTAAAGCATGACTTCAATACATGATAGTTTAGCCAAAATTTAGACTCTTCATTAGCCAAGTTTAATACCTTCCATGCTTATACTTGATTGTACCATATAAATTCCAGTTTTAAAAGAGCATTAAGGGTAAAGTGAATCTGACCCTTTCATGGTCAAATTCCTCCCATAATTGATGCATAAAATCCTTTGGTGCTGCGCTTAAGATTAACAAAAGAGAGGTCCATCTAGAAGCAATAGTATCGAACTCTCATTTAGCCTAGGGGTAGTTCTTTTTCTCTTGTTAAGCTGTAAGGTAGTCCATTAGTTAGAGAAGTATATCAGCTTTTCTTTTTTGTTTAAACTTCGAATCTCAGTTGTAAAAAGAGACTGGACGATATTAGAATCAATATGCAGTTTCATCTTGCTTTATTTTTGCTAAATATGAATTTCTTTGAAACTGGGTCAGTTTGATAAAATGTCCCATTAGGTCTTGATTCAACATGAACCCCAGGCTATTGGGCCCAAGGGGACAAAAGCCCAGAAGTTTTAGCGTTATGTTTTTTTCACTTTAACATTAATGCAATAGGGTATACGACTATTCGGATTCAATTAAGATAAAAAAAATGTGTGTCTTTGAAACTCGTCTAATTTCTAGAATAAAAAATTAATCTGTCCGAGATTTCAAATGCTATTGTGAAAAAACCTGTTTTCGTTAAAATTTCCATGACTTTTTCCTTAAATTGCTTTGTGTAAAATCTGGTGTATTTTTGAGTCACATAAATATATTTTCTTAAGCAGCGTTTACAGCAACTAAAGGGCAAAAAAATGCAAATTTGCTTCTGATCATTGTGTTGAAATCATAAATTTGCATCTCTGTTTGCATCTTTAATTTCTTCAGTTTAGTAGTATTTAAGCTGAATCGTATATACCCCTTCTTTCTCGAATAGCCGATATTAAGATTGGCCAAAGGGTTAAGTGACAAACTGGCTAAACTAGGCCATAGCCCAAATCCTCATGAATGTGATTAATGGACGTAGTTCGGGAGTGATTCCTATCATTATCTAAGAATGGCTCTTTAAATCAGTCCCTATGACTTAACTTAGGAATTCACATTAGATGTAGTGAAACTCAAACACATTCTTGAATTAGATAGTACTTTTAGACTTAGATAATGACTTAATCAATCAAAGTGTACGTTTTACGTAACTTTGAATGAAACCAAACTAAAACATACCATTTCCTCAAATTGTGTATAAGTTTACATAACACAAACAAAGACTAAAATGAACACTCGTAGAGACACTTTTAGGAACAAATTTCTGAAATTATTATTGGAATTACGTACATGCTCGCGTGACGTGATTCCGATTTCATGTATAAAACAAAAACACGCGCTTGTGCGGCTTTGGCTATTTCTTCAAAAGGAATCAAGTGTTGTGAATTATGTACATGTCTGCGTGATATAATTTTGACACGTCCAATTTCTGCGGGTTTACGCATACGTAACCTGCCTCAATATAACTCGTTACATAAAATTGACTAATAAAAGCAGTAAAAATATAAAAAATGTACATAGGTATAAAAGCAGTAATTAAATAATTTAGGCCAAGTTTAATCATTAAGCGACCGTACTAGAACTATGAAACTCGGGAATGCCTAACACCTTCTCCCGGATTAACAGAATTTCTTACCCGAATTTCTGGTTCGCAGACAATTTAAACAAAGTCAAAATTCTTCGATTTTTGGGATTTTTAACCCAAAAATCGAATAATGTCACTTAAAGTGGAAAAACTCCCTTATTACCCTTACTGGGTGAAAAGGGAGGTGTGACAGCAGGAACCATAGACCAATTTTTTTTGATGGACTTCTCAACTTTCCATGAACTCCAACTCAAAAAAACTTCCTTGACACTGCATGACATCGTCCAATGCAATCCAAAAAGTGAAAGAAACATGGACATTATGTTTGTTGCAACTGGACAGTGAAGAAATAAATGGTTGATTGTTTCAGAGTTGCTTTGGCACATATGTCATCTGCTAGCAAGCTGAAAACCCCTTCGAATGAGATTGTCATGGGTTAGGCATGCTCCATTTAGGGTTATCCAGCACAAAGCACTGAACTTTGGAGGCATTTTAATCCTCCAAATTAGTTTCCATGGCCACTGATCAATCATTTCCTTCCTGCAACTTAAAGTTTGATAAATAGCTCTGACTGAGTATGCACCACTCCTACTGCTTCCCCATCTGAGTTTGTCCCTACCTGGAGTAATGGTTGAACTATTGTGAAGGCTGCCAAGAAATGTTACCAAGTCATCAAACTCCCAGTCATTCAGATTTCTTCTTAAGCTTGGGTTCCATGAGTTAACCTCCCAATTCTGCGCAACTGTAGAGTCTGGGTTAGTAGCAATAGAAAATAGTCTTGGATAAGCATCCATCAGTGTTGTATGGCCTAACCACTTCTCTTTTCAGAATAAGATATGTTCCCCATTTCCCACTTGAAGGGTTTAATCAATAGTGAAGACATCCCACAGCTTCCTGATACCCTTCCACAAACCACATCCATAGATAGATCTAACAGTATTGGTACACCAGTGACTTTTACAGCCATACTTAGCTTGAACAACCTCCTTCCAGAGACCAACTCCTTCCTGATTATACCTCCAATGCCATTTCATTAGCATGCTCTTTCTGTGTAAAGCCAATTCCTTTACCCCTAGACCTCCAAGTGATTTAGGAAGTGTTACCTTGGCCCATTTGACAAGGTGAAGTTTATGGTTCTTGATGTTGCCTTCCCACAAGAATGAACATCTGAGTTTATCTAGCTGCTTTTGAATTTTGACAGGAATTGGAAAGAGGGACATAAAATAGGTTGGTATGTTGTCTAACACACTATTTATGAGGGTTAGTATTCCACCAAGATAAAGATATCGTTATTGCCAGGGCGCTAGTCTTTTCTCACAATTTTCAATGACCACATTCCATATCTGAGTTGATCTGTGTCTAGCACCCAATGAGAGGCTTAAGTAGGTGGTAAGGAATGGACCTGTAGTGCAACACATTATATCAGCCAACATCTCTAGTTCTGGGACCACATTAACAGGGTAAATGACACTTTTTGACATGTTAATGTGTAGCCTGACAAAGCTCAAAAATCAACAGAGTAAGATTGAGATATTCAACTTGAGACTTCTCAGCACCACAAAAAATGAGGGTGTCATCAGCAAACAATAAGTGAGACACTGAAACTGTTAAGCCATAATTGTTGCCAACATCAAAACTCTGCATCCAATGCATTTGCTTTGCTTTTTCCAACATTCTGCTAAGTCCCTCAATTGCTTAGAATGAATAAGAAAGGAGACAAGGGGTCCCCTTGTATTATCTCTCTCTCAGGGGAGAAAAATCCAACAGGGCCTCTGTTAACAAGAACATAATATTTGACTGGGGAGAAGGTATATCTATTCCACCTGATCCATTTTTCACCAAATCCTATTTGCCTTAAAATTGAGATGAGATACTGCCAATTGATTTTGTCAAAGACATTCTCTATATCAAGCTTAAAGAGCACGCCAAGTTCACCATTGTTTTGCCTCCAATCCAAGAATTCATTAGCAATTAGTGTAACATCTATAATCTGCATGCCTTTAATAAAAGCATTCTGGTAGCCAAAGACCAACTTCCCGATCACTTCTTTAAGTCTCTCGGTTAGCACTTTTGCCACTATCTTGTAGACACTACTAGTAAGACTAATAGGTCTGAAATCTTTGAGTTCAATTGCTCCTTTCCTTTTAGGGATGAGAGTAATAAAAGAGGCATTAAATGACTTAACCATGTGACAGTTTCTATGGAAGTGGTTGAAAGTCCCCATGACATCCAGTTTTACAGTATCCCAACACCTTTAATAAAAAGCCAATGTAAAACCATCAGGGCCAGGGCTTTTGTCAGGTGTACGAGAGTTGATAGCATCTCGAACCTCCTCCTCTTCAAAAGCAACTTCCAAGGCATCCTTCTCCTCATTTTTCAAACAACCCAAGCCTTCAAAAGTACAACTAGGTCTCCAAGTTTCATTCTCAGAGTATAGATCTTGATAAAAATCTAATATCACCCTTTTAATTTGTTCCTTTTATTCAATGATATCCTCTCCCACTTGTAGTCTGTCAATGCAATTATACCTAATGTGGGAATTGGCTACCTTTTGAAAGTATTTTGTATTTCTATCACCCTCTTTCAACCACAAGCATCTTGACTTTTGTCTCCATGATATTTCTTCAACCTTGGCTAATTGTTGTAACTCCATTTTTAGATGAAGGATTTTATTAGTTTCATCTTGAGTCTGCAGTCTTCCTTCCATTGCTTGTTCCATTAATAATAGTTTTTCCATAGCTTTGTTGGTTCTGGTGCTAATTTTACCATATGACTCCCTGTTCCAGATTGCTAAATCCTTCTTTAGAAGTTTAAGCTTTTGGGATAGTACAAAGTCAGGGGAGCCATTTACCACATAGCCCTGCCACCATTCTTGGATCATATCACAAAACCCTTCATGTTGTAGCCACATGTTTTCGAATTTAAAATAAGAAGATTCAGAAGTCCAATCTCAACTTTCTAAGGCAATATGCCTATGATCAGAAACAACTCTAGGAAGGGCTAGTTGTTAAACTGAACCAAAAAGTTCATTCCATTCTAAAGAGATCAAAAACCTGTCAATTCTTCATGCCTGTAAAGAATATTCACCCCTAGCCTAAGTGTAAAAATCTCCATGTAAAGGGAGATCCACCAAGACCATGTATTGAATGAAGTCAGAAAATATTTTCATAGCCCTTGATCTTCTTATACAATTAAAACTTTCATTCTCAAAATAACATACATTAAAATCTCTCCCAATAATCTAACTATCATTCCATAAACCCCTTACATCAGCTAGTTCTTCCCAAAATTAAATCCTCTCCCAATTAGTATAAGGACCATATACTCCTGTGAAGCACAATCTGAGATCAATTTGAACCCCTTCAAGCATTGTAGAGATGGAATACTTCCCTTGCAAAGAATCAATGCAATTCCAATGATTTTTATCCCATAGAATTATTACCCCTCCTCTGTTGCTAGTAGCCTTCAACTCAGTCCACTCGACCCATCTCGAGCCCCAAATCTGTCTAACTATAGCCACTGAAAAAGTTTCAGTCTTGGTTTCTTGCAAACACAAAATCTCAGGTTTCCACTTTTGAATAAGTGCCTTAATAGTGCTTCGCTTGCTCACGTCATTGAGCCCTCTTATATTCCAGCTAATAATTTTTTCTCTCATTCTGAAAAGGCTTTGTGAAAGTTGCCCCTGTCAGACCCTTCACCCTTTTCATATGTAAGTGTGCATTCCAACAACCTTGCTTCTCTTTCCCCCCTGTTCTTTGGTTTCTTCCCCTCACTTCTTCTTCCCTTTTGCAACTGTATTTGTGATTGCCTATTTTGCTCCATTCTAAGATCATATAAAAAATTTCATGTTCAAATCCAACTGAGTTCACTCCGAAAGCCTTGCATGCTTTGGTCATACCAACCTTGGTCCAATGAGATGTCTCAATAACCACTGGTGCGTTGGTAATCTGCTATGCATGGAGGTTTTCTTCATACCGGGGCAAGGAAAAAGTGTCAACCAGAGGGAGAAGAAATATCAAAATCCCGTAGAAAAACCATGGAAAGATCTGGATTTGTTGACGGAAGAGAGAGAAGAGGAAAAGTGTAACGACCCGGTCGGTCGTTACGTAGAATCTGCATTATAATTACTGTTATTGCCTTGTCACATGTTGGTATTACTATTATTGATGTGTAGAGTTGTTAGGCTCGGAATCGGAATAATTATAATGAGAATTTAGTCACTTGGTATTTAAAGTTAGCCTTAGAGTTGGAAAAGTCAACTGAGAGTTGACTTATTGGTAAACGACCTCGGAATGTGGATTTTATGGCTCAGATAGATTTGTTAGGTGATTTTGGGACTTAGGAGTGTGATAGGAATATTTTTGTGAGGACCGGTGTAGAATTAGGCTTGAATTGGTGAAAGTTAGTTTTTGGTATTTTCCGTTCGGCAATGGAAAATAGGCTATCGGAGTCGGAATGGAATTCTGACAGTTGGAACAGGTTTTTAATGTCATTTTGGATATGTCTGCAAAATTTCAGGTCAATCAGAGTTGTTTTGGATAGTTTCGACATCGTTGGTGGATTTTAGAAATTTCAAAGTTCTTAGGCTTGAATCCGACGTGATTTTGGTGTTTAGATGTTATTTTTGGTGTTCCAAGAGTGCAACTAAGTTTGAATGATCATTTATGATGTGCTGGTAAATTTGGTTGGGGTCCCGAGGGGCTCGGGATGGATTTCGGATGGTTAACGGGCATTTTTGGCCTTAGAAAGTCTGCTGTTTTCTGGTGTTAACACATAAGTGATTTGTTCATCGCGATCGCAAGGAAATAGCTGCGATCGCGTAGAGTAAAAGTCGAGGCAGGTGAAGTTGTTCTATGCGATCGCGTAAGTGTGTCTGCGATCGCATAGCCTGGCAGGCTAGAGCAGTGCGGTCGCGTGGATCTTCATGCGATCGCGTAGAGTTATAGGCACGTGGGGATATTCTTCGCGATCGCATGGGTAAGTTTGCAATCGCGTGGGTTGAGGTCCTGCTGAATCGCGATCGCGTGTGAAGGTCTGCGATCGCGTAGGGTCTTTTTAGGGTATGTGGAATTTTCTCTTCGCGATCGCGTGGGAACTCCCGCGATTGTAGTGAAGTAATAACTGGACAGTATATATTAAAACCCTCCGCGACCTTTGCCCACTTTTCCTCCATTTTTGAACAGGAATAGAGCTTTTGGAGCAATTTTTAAGAGGGAAATCATTGTTCTTCATTGAGGTAAGGATTTTGGACCCTAATACTCGATTATATGTGATTAAGGAACATAATATCAATGTTTAATTCATGAAAATCAGTAGAAAAGATGGGATTAGGGCTTGAGATTTTGAGACCTTTAGGGGTCGATTTGAGAGGTCAAACAAACTCCGATTTTAGCGTTATTTATATGTACGGATTCGTGAGATGATGAATAACATTTGGTATAAAAATTTTCGAGTTCCGAGATGTGGGCCTGGGGATCGAGTTTTGGCTAAATTCGGGTTTTGTGCTAAAATTGGTACTTTTCAATTGGAATTCATTTCTTTAGCATAATTTGATGATAAAGATCTGATCTTTATAAATTTTGAGCGCTCGAAAGTTGATTCGAGAGGCAAGCGGGTTGCAGAGTAGCTTTTCGGGTTAGTTTGAGGTAAGTAATGTCTTTAAATCCCGTCCTGAGGATATGAAACCCCGGACTATGCATCCTTTCACGGATTTTGGAATCCAAAGATTGGAAATTTGGAAGTATATTCCTTTTTAGGCAACTATTGAGTTGCGAACCCGACTTTAAAGCCTATGCTTAATAGTATTGATATACTTTGATATAATTTGGGCTGCAAGCCATGTTTGGGGCCTAGTGCCGATCTGTTTATCCCTTGGGGGCTATTTTTACTATTTTCCTCACTTGTGATGTTATGATTCACTCAGTATTTTCTTGATAACTGTTTTGACACTCAGAGTATTTTGATATTATTTCTTGAAAAAAATGAAACACTGTTTTGGGTCGAGAACCCGGTAATGATGGCCCGAGTGGCATGTTGAGAGTGTCTGACTGAGTGAGGCTGGGGACAATATTGTGAAGATGTTATGATACGAGACACGCCGAGGGCCAATATTGTGAGTGATTTATGCCATGATGTGGCTGGCCGAGGGCCAATATTGTGAGTGATTTATGCCATGATGTGGCTTTTTATAGCGCTTGGGCTGTAGGATCCTCTCCGGAGTCTGTACACTCCCAGTGAGTGCAGGTACCTACTGAGTGCAAGTGATGCCCGCGGGACTGATACTGAGTGACTGTGAGGTTGCCTGCTGGGTTGATATTGAGTGACTGTGAGATTGCCTGGTGGGCTGATACTGAGTGACTGTATGGTTGCCCGCTGGGCTGATACTGAGTGATGGTGAGGTTCTGAGGGAAATTGTTATGAGAAATGATTATGTCCTGAGGGGCAGATTTATGATGATTTTACTGAGTTTTTGACTGTGATTCACTTTGTTTTTTTCAAACTGATTTTACTGAGAGTTTTACTGAGATATATTGAAATTATACTTGTTTCAAAGGATTAAAGAAAAATAGTTTTCGAACTTATGTATTTGATGAATACTTTATGGTGACTTGGTGTTTTACTGTTTTTTTTGTGGATTGGTGTATCTGTGCTGGGTGTTTCGTATTTCTCAGACTGTGATTTATTTTCATTACTACTGAGTTGGAGTATTCATCATTATTCCCTGTGCCTCTGTGACAGATCCAGGTACCGGTTCGGAGCAGTAGCTGTCTGCGTTCGTATTCAGCAACTTACGGGATTTCGAGGTAGCTGTTCAGCGTCCGCAGTTTCTCCATTTCCCTTCCTTTATTAGTATTAGTATTTATTTCATAGACATTGATTAAGCCATTATCATAGTTAGTTTTATTTCTTAGATGCTCGTGACCATGTTGACTCTAGTCTTGGGAGGATTGTTTAGAATGTTAGATTATTATGGGGGCGTAAAGACTTAAAGAGATTATTTAATGTTTTGTTTGCTGCTTATTGTTGATTTTCGACGTATTATAATAGAATAAATGAGTAATTAGGTGATGGTTGGCTCGCATAGTTCCACGGTAGGCGCCATCACGACCTGTTAGGATTTGGGGTCGTGACAAAAAGATTGCATTTGTTCAGCTTCATCATCAGAATCAATTTGCTCTTAACTAGAGACGTCATACCCAATGTTGCAATTTTTCTCTGGGAACATAACAATAGTTGGTTGATAAGAGTACTGAGAAGGAGACTTGTCAATTTTTGTTTTAGTCCCCTTGTGAGAACCTGTATATGGGCCTTTAAGTGATTTAAGAGATTGGGCTGGCCCAATAACAATCCACTATTTCTTTCCCTTCCCTCTAAAGAGACCATTGGGCCTCTTTCCTATTTTTCCTTTAGAATAATAATTATGGTCCCACACATTAAGGTTAGCTTGTTTGACCATCTGTTTGACCTCCTGTTGGGCCTGGTTATGAGATGGCCCAACCCTAGAGTTAGGTTTGAAATTTAAAACATCTGACAATGTGGGACTCAAAGCATTCTTCTCTTTTGACCAAAGGTCGCAGGACCTATGATCATTCAACTGAGACTTTGCAGCTTTCCCAGCGATGGCGAGTTTAGAATGACTATCTACAATGATAGAGATTTCAAACACCAAATCACCCACAACTAAATCTAGCTTACTCGGAGGCTCCTGATCTGAATCATTAACACAAATACGAGACCAAAGAAGATTATTTCTTTTCTTTGTGTCTTCATCAGAATCTATGTAGCCACTACATCGATCACCAACAAACCTCAACGTTTTCTCCGACCAGTCATGCAATGGGATACTGAAGGCCCTGATCCATTTTTGTCCTTGTATTTGCTCTGAGGGTTTAGTACCATAAATAGGAGACCACCAGTCAAGAAAGAGTTTCCGCCCATTCCAGAACAAATCTCCAAACTTGACCCTCTCAGCCTCCTGCCGTGAAGGAAGCTCAAATAAGAACTGATTTTGAGCAAGTGGTGAAACCCTTAGACCTGCTGTCACCATCCATCTAGTAATAAACCATTTCTGTAAGACTTTAGGTTGTGGGTTAGAGTAAAAGGAATCATTAAAACCACCAACTAGGCAACGAGATAGGAACTGCTCTTTTGCTTCTTCCGGCTTGGTCTGGGAAGCCATTTCCGGCCATTTTTGCAAGTTGGCTTCTTGGATGTAAGACTTCTCAGGTGTAGTGAATCTATGAAGAATTGGGTTAGAGTTACCCAAAATCCTGATAATCTTATCAGCAATGTCACACCATCCAATGTTGTACTCAGTCTCCGGGATAATAATGGCAGATTTTCATGCACTAATCCACTTTTCAATACGAATGAAGCGCCCATATATATTGAAGTTCTGGTATACTCTATGTAATAAATTTTGTTGCTTTCTTCCCCATCTCCTGTATAGATCCCCCGAGCCCTTGGATGCCAGCCGTAAATTATCACAAGCCCAACACAAATTGTTCTCGTCTATTTTAATCATGCTAATAAAATGACTGCTCCTCTCTGTGAGAAGAAACCACTTGTAATGACCATCACTAATGTCTTTAAGTTCAAAAGATTTTTCACCAGCCTTAAAAAAAAACTTTTCCCCCATGTTTAAAGTTGGCTAAGTCGATGAGAGGCCTCGTCGGAGAGAGAATCAAAGGGAGGGGAAAAGTTGGTGCACATTTCCCAAGTCACAGGAAAAAGTCTCAATCACCTAGAGTAATTTTTCAACTCCTCTTCCCTGTACTCAAATTATGCTAATAACCTCAAATCGATGTCGAGCAATCCAAAACTAGCCAAAGGTCATACAAACTAATCAATATGTGCTCAAAAGTTCACAATTTGACTATTAGATAATTATCCAATCCAGTTTGGAAAGTTCTTAAAAGTCACCCAAGGCCGACGTTCTCAGATCTTGAAAATTTTTGTAGATAAATATTACCCATAACCTTACGAAATCAAATATATAATTTCTACTCAATTCCATAATCATTATCGTGGTCTAATCCAATTTTTACCAAAACCTAGGTTTTTCAATAAAAGAATCCCATAGCTTCCACAATTTCTATGTTAAAATTTACCCATAATATATGTATAAACTCACATTAAGTAGAAATTACTTACCTTAAATTGCAAAGTGAAATCCCTTTTCGAAGAGCTCTGGAATCGACTAAGAATATGAGAGAAATGAAGGAAATAAGCTAAACCCCAAATTTTAAAAGTTTCTGCCTAGTGGACCCTTCTTCGCGATCCGAAAAGAAGCCTCACGATCGCAAAGGCAAAGCTTCTCCTCGCGCCAAAGGCCTTCTCAGGGAACGCGATCAGATCCTCGTGATCGCGAAGGCTAGTCCAACCATAATTACGCGAACGCGACCGGCACTTTGCGAACGCAAAGAGTAAAGGACTTCTGACCCCAGACATAGTCCCTTATTCGTGAACGCGGAACGATATTTATGAATGCGGAGAACAATATTACCTATCCCCCAAATCCTTCATCACTTGGTGATGGGCCTAATGCGTTCGAAAAGAAGGAAATCATAACAACAATTTCTGCAAAATTTGGACTTAGCTCTGGGTGGTCCGAAACGCAACCGAGCTGCCCGGGGCCGCGTCCAAATGTACCAACTAGTCTATAAACATAATATGGACCGCCTCGGAACCTCGGAACACATAAAACAACATCAAAACTAAAAATCGCCCTCTAAAACACAATTAATCAACTTATGAACTTTAAACTTCTTCAACTAGCTCTGAATGCGATGAATCATACTTAGACAACTTGGAATGACGTCAAATTTTACGTACGAGTCATAAATCACCATACGAACCTATTCCAAGGCTCGAAATCTCAAACGTATATCGATATCATCAGAGTCTACTTCAAGCCTAATATAAGAAACTCTAAAACCTTCAAGGCGCCAACTTTCAACATTAAATGCCGAAATGCTTCCGCATCACCAGAAACTCCATACAAACACACACCCAAGTCCAAGATATCATAGGAACCTATTTTTAATGGCCCGACTAGTAGTTTTGAGCATTTGTACATCGCTCGGTAGTTTGCAGACATGAGTAGCTCTGTATGATGCATTATGACTTATGTGAGTCGTCGATTTTGGTTTTCAGATTTTTCAGATTGAGTTTGGAAGAATGAATTTCAATGTTGAAGCTTTAAGTTGAAAGAGTTGGCCAAGTTTGACCTTTTGTGAATTTAACCCCGGAATGGAGTTTTGAAGGTTTCGTTAGGTCTGGATGGTGATATTGGACTCGGGCTACCCAAATTTGCATTTGGATGTTTCTAGAAGGTTTCGGCACAAGTTGGCAAAATTTAAAAATATGAAGGTTTGGAAAGTTCATAAGTTTGACGGGAAGTTAACTTTGAGTATATCGGATTCAGATTGTTGTTCCAGAAATTAGAATAGTTTCGTCATGTCATTTGGGACTTGTGTGCAAAATTTGGGTTCATTCCGGGATGATTTGATATGTTTCGACACGAGTTATGGAAATTGAAAGTTCAAGGTTCATTTAGTTTGATTTGAGGTGCGATTCATCATTTCGATGTTGTTATGTGGGTTTCGAGTCCTCGAGTAGGTCCGTGTTATGTTATGGGACTTGTCGATATATTTGGGCGGGGTCTCGAGTGGCTCGGGTGAGTTTCGAACGAGGTTCAGATCATTTTCATTTCATGTTGCATTGCTGAAGGCTGCTAGTTCTGGTATTTCTGCATCTGCGGAAGAATGGATGCAAACGCGAGTCTGCATATGCGGACAGTTGGTCACAGAAGCGAGAATAGGCTGGGTGAGGAAGACCGCAAAAAAGGATTTTTGTAGCGCACCTGCATGCGCGCATATGCGAGATTTGGGAGCGCATGTGCGATATTCTTCGTAGAAGCAGAATTTGATATCCGCATGTGTGGGGGTTGCTGATCAGGGCTATTTTCACAGAAGAGAAACATTTAGCACAGAAGCGGTGGTCGCAGATGCGTCGAATTGTCCGCAAATACGGAAGTGCTAGGCTGAATGTTAAATACTAGGATTCACGATTTTGGCTTCATTTTTACATTTCCAAGCGTGGATTGAGGTGATTTTGGAGCAATTTTCATCACAATGATTGGGGTAAGTATTATACACTTGGTTTTGATCTTATTTCATGAATCTATTCTCATTTTTGGCGATTGGATTGTGAATTTAAAGAGGAAATTTAGGGGTTTTGGCCTAAAGTTTCATAATATGAATTTTTGAGTTTTGAACACTGATTTGGAGTCGGGTTTGAGTAAAACTAGTACGGTTGGACTCGTAATTGAATGGATTGTCGGATTTTGTGAGTTTGGTTGGGTTCCGAGGCACGGACCCGGGTGTGATTTTTGGCCGATTTTGGGCTTTGATTGAGGATTCAATTTTTTATCATTTGGAATTGTTTCCTTGGGCTGTATTTGATGTATTTGAGTTTCTTTTGGCTTGTTTTGAGCCGTTCAAAGGTAGCTACGTGCGTGATGGCATCTTCGGAGAATCGCTTGGCTTGCTCGACATTGGTATTAGCTCGTTCGAGGTAAGTAACTCTTCTAAACTTAGTGCTGAGGGTATGAAATCCTGTAATACGTGTTATGTGATTGGTATTGAGGTGACGCACATGCTAGGTGACGGGCGTGTGGGCGTGCTCCATGTGAATTTGGACTCTGTTGCTTCCGGTCGTACCTTGTTGATATCCGTATTTTTTTTACCATATGATAAAGTAGTTAAGCTGTCAATCATGCTAGATATCATGTTTAGGCATCATGCCGGTACTGTTTGGACCCATAGTGGTCATTTCTTACTATCATCTCACTGGTATCATTGATATTTCGTACTCAGTCATATCCATGTATTCATACCATATCTCAGTTATTATATATTGATATATCATATCATTGTTGCCGGGCTAGTTTCATGACATTGTGAGCCCATGAGTGAGACTAGAGAGGTTGATGACTGAGTGAGGCCGAGAGCCTGTTTGTGAGATATTGATACCATAGCACATGAGTTGTCCGCGCGGATCATGATATTTATATTGTAGCACGTGAGTTGTTCGTGCGGATTCTGATATGATACTGTAGCATCTGAGTTATCCGCGCGAATATTGATATGTTACTGTGGCACGTGAATTGTCCGTGCGGATTATAGCTCTTGGGCTGTAGGAGCCCCTTCGGAGTCTGCATACCCCAAGTGAGCGTAGTCGACTATATATATGTGGATCGGGCTACACGCTGTAGTGGGTATTGTACATCGCTGAGTGATTGAGTGTGCTGAGCATTGAGCATAGTGAGAGAAGATGCAAGACAATGAGATTGAGTACTCTGAGAGTATGAGTACAATGATTCATCTCTGAGATACATGGCATTGCATGCTCACATGACATACATGCCTAGAGATGCATTTTTTCTCATGCTATACAGTATCACGTCATTCATGACTTTTTACACACATTGATATGGGCATAGAGAGGTATTTTACACTGGTTATCTGAAAAGAAAATGAAACATCTTATTTATTGGGGAAAGGATAATTGGAAAATACAGTTTTCAAACTTACTCGTATTTTTGGTATTTTCGGTAAAAGATTTGGGTTTTCACTAAGATACTTGAAAAACATGATTATTTTCTGAAACTGTGAAGGAGCTGAGCATTTTTTTACTTCTGAGATACCTCTTTTATTCTTGTATTATGCTGTTATGAACTATTGTGAGATATTGGTATTGAACCCGACCTTGTGTTAGCTCGTCACTGCTTTCAAGCTAATATTAGGTTTGTTACTTACTGAGTACATGGGGTCGGTTATACTCATACTATACTTCTCCACCTTGCATGCAGATGTTTGCTGCTGATGTTGCTGTGTTCGATGGGAGCTGGATTAATGATGTACCCGCTATAGTTGTCCCTTGTTCGTGGTAGCTTTAGATCTATAAAACTCTGTTTATGTACTTTTCAAACAGACGACGTATTTATTTTATTTTAGCTTTGTAAACTCTATTCCTCATGATTTGTACTACCAGTCCTTGGAAAATGTATAGGATTCAGTAATGTACTTTCGTTTAATTGTCTTGTTAATATCACTGCAATTGGATATTTATTAGTTGGTTTACCTAGCGGGTTGGATTAGGTGCCATCACAACTGGTAGATTTGGAGTCGTGACACTATTGGAACGATCAAATCCCGGTTACGAGGTCGTTTACTCAATATGTTGACTTAAGTCAAACTTGGCCACCTTATGCCACTATCCCCGCAAGTCATAAAACAATAAAAATACATATGAAGAGTCTTAAATAGGAAACGGGGATCTAAAAAGTAAAATAACCGGCCGGGTCATAGAAAAAAATAACTGAAAACGAGAAAAAGAGTATCATATGATACATTATTTCCGTCTCTTACCATATATCAGTATTTCCTTATCTCATGACAACCTTTCCTTCTTTTTTTTTTTTTTTTTTTTTTTTTTTTTTTTTTTTTGCTCTAATTCCTTACACTTAACTTTTCCTAAATTATATTTCCAAGTGTCTTCCTACCTTGCTGCTTGTTGATCCGTATTATATTTAGCTTGTCTAAAATATGGTAATTTTCAATTTTTGTAATATTTCAATTGGTACGACTAAAACAGAAAAGAAGAAATTAAGGAAAGAAATGAAGCACTGGCATCTATATAAACAACAGAGTATATGCATGTAAAGAATTAAGTGCTCTCTTTTCACATAATGTAAGTTAATTTTCTTTCACTTTAGTATTGCTCTACTTTGTTCTTTATTTTTTTGTTTATACAAAGAGTTTCATAGTAGTTCATGCACAAAATCAATATGCTTTGACAAAGGAAAACTAAAGAAATTGTAAACGTATTTGAGATGCGACAAATTCTCTTGTTTTCCATCTCTAGTGTTTTGATTTAGTTTTTAATTAAACTATTTAATTATGTTACATATTGCAGTACGTGGTTCAAATTTGATATTATATATATATATCAAGAGCAAGAATGGACAATAACGAGAGGATGTTGGCGTTGAAGAATGAGTTGGAAGTGGAGAGACCAGATACAACGAGGAACAAACTATATAAAAAATCTCGAGGTGCAAGAAAATCATGGATATGATACAAGGAGAGAGAGAGATATGATGTCACAAATCATATTAATTCATTCAAGGATAAAGAGGCTAAGCTGGAAGACAAATTGAAGAAAAATGGTGTTAGCTGCTACAATTTTTTTTAATTTCTAGTAAGTCATAGGTTTTAGGGATTTAGGACTTCCACAAATTTGTTTCTAGCTAGGACTTTAGGTTTTATATTCCAGTCACTCCTTTCTCCTATTGCTTGACAATAACATGCTTGATGTCTAACTTCGGTCTTCAAATTATTAAGCTTTCTTTATTATACCAGAGAGTATTTATTACTTTTTCCATCCCAATTTGGTTGTCCAATTCTAATTTTTTCGAATATTATTAGAAAATATAAGATTACGAATTTCTCTTTGAAATAGTTATTTTTTAATCAAAACAAGAACTTCTAAAGAAGTCATGAACGCCCAACTATGATTACTTCTTCTATAGTATGTTAACAATGTTTTAGTTATGGAAAATATTTAAAATTCTAAATATTAGTCGTTCTAACATAATTTCTTAAAATTTTAGTTAATTTAAAAATTCTAAATATTAGGAAAATAATAAGATGACAATGACTATTTTGTCTAGTGTGAATTCTATTTTAAAAGGATAAAAACGATATTTCAATAAGAGATTTCGTATTTTTTAATATAGTATAAATATAGATTTTAGATAGATAGATAAATAAATATAGACATTGTATAATCACAAGTAAAGGCGAACACTAATAAAAATTTATTATCTCCACATTATTTTGTGAAATAGACTAACCTTTTGAAGGTGTCCGTTCGAAAATCTTCTTTTACCTACGGAAAAGATGAAAACGTATAATATTGTTTCTTTCCTTGTTAATCCTGAAAAAGAAAGCTAATGTAAAGATTCGATCAGTTATTTTGCTTTATAGAACCCCGTGCTCCTATATAAGACTTCTTATATTTGCTTTTATTGATTGATAACTTGCGGGGATGGTTGGTTCGAGAATTTGGACGAGTTTGGGTTGGAATTGGAACACTTAGTTCCTTAAGGTTGGCCTTAAAGGCCAAGTTTGACTTCGGTCAACGTTTTTAGTAACGACCTCGGAATCAGGATTTGAAAGTTCCATTAGGTTCGTATGATGATTTCGGACTTGGGCGTATGTTCTGAGCGGGTTTTGGACGACCCGGGGGCGTTTCAGCGCAAAATAGTGAAATATGATTCTTGAAGTTCAAAAATTGAGGTTTGGAACGTGTTTTAGTGATATCGAGGTCCGAACGAAATTTCCGAGACCGGGAATAGTTCCGTAATATCATTTATGACTTGCTCACAAAATTTGGTGTCGTTCCGAATAGTATAAATATGTTTCGGCGTGTTGGAAGTGAATTTAAGAACTTAAAGTTCATAAGTTGAATCTAATTGGTTTTAGAGTGTGATTCTTGGTTTTAGCATTGTTTCGAGCGTTCTGAGTGTTCGAGCGAGTCCGTTTTATGATTTAGGACTTGTTGGTATGTTTGAACGGGGCCTCGGGAGCCCCGGATGTCATTCGGACGTCGCGCAAGGCGAGTCCCAACTCAAAGAGAGTTGCTGGTGCGACCGCACCTGCGATTGGCCAGCCGCAGGTGCGAGACGCAGATGCGAGACCGCAAATGCGGTCGAAGTCTCGCAGATGCGGTCGTCGAGGCGATGCCCAGGATCCGCAGATGCGGTCCCTTCTTTGCAGAAGCGGAGCCGCACGTGTGGGACCTTCTTCTGCAGGTGCGATCCATGCCAGCCCCTCCCCTTTCCGCAGATGCGGACCTTGATCCGCAGAAGCAAGACCGCATGTGCGGTCCACTCGCCGCAGGTGCGAAATCACTGGAGGCACTGAGGTCGTTTTTAAACCGAGACTTAGTCTCATTTGAGGGAATTTATCATAACTTTGGGCGATTTAGGAGCTCCCAAAGTAGAGATTTCGACTTAGCACATTGAGGTAATGTATTTCCTACTTAATGTGAGTTTATTACTTAGTTTTTGGGTGATTAATACACAAAGATTAGAGGAAATTATGGGTTTATGGCAAGACCTAGGGTTTTGATAAAAATAGGATTTACCCACGAACTTTGTGATGGAATCTAGTAAAAATCATATATTATTGATCCTTAGGTTATGGGTAACAACTTTCCTTAAGAATTTCCGAAATTCGAGCATGTGGGGTAGGGGTGAATTTTAGGAATCTTACAAATTGGCTTGGGAAATCACTTAAATGGTAGAATTATGAACTTTCAAGCATAGATTGACTAGTTTATGTAATCTTTGGCTAGTTTTGAGTTGTTGGACGTCAAATTTGTAGGTTTGAGCGCATTCTTGAATCGGGAAATTGGATTTATACAAGGTAAGTCTCCTTTCTAACCTTGTAAGAGGGAATTGTCCCTATAGGTGAAATAATTTATTATGTGAATAATTGTGGGGGACTACGTACGTACTAGGTGACGAGGGTACGTGCGTAGTGACTATTTTTGCCATGTCGGGGTAGTTTAGGCTTACACCATGCCTTGTGAACATTGCTAATAGATTTATATGCGTGGTCATCATTGAGTGAAATTTTACATCAATATTTTAAGAATTTAAAGGTTTCAAGTAAGTCATTAGTTTGAAAAATAAATAAATTGAGAAGAATGTGTTATGTTTATGTGAAACCGCTTCGCAATTATATTTCGCGAGCGGGTGATTTCGTCCATTACTCTCATGAGAGCGTGTCGTTCGACCCTTCAACAGTGCACATTTACTTTTCTGTTGGTTCGAGCCGTACGTCCTCGGCATATTATGCGCATGTTAATTTGCTTGGTATTTTTCTGTGATTGTCAAACCATTAAAAAGGCCTTGAAGAATAAATTTGTAATCTGTTTAATAGGAGCTGGAACCTAAATGTACCTGTGGAGTGATTTGTCATTTCTTGTCCTTATTGTTATTCATATTTGACATTCATGCTTAGCGTTATAATTAAATAAATTGTTTTGGCCCAAATGAGTGTCAAGTCGATCTCTTGTCACTACTTCTTCTAGATTAGAATGGATATTTACTGGGTACATGATGTTTATGTACTCATGCTACACTTCTGTACTTAATTGTACAAGTTCTGAGGCAGGTGCATTTGGTTATCAGTCCGGAGCACGTTCCTGACTTCACGAGATAAGAGATTCCACGGTGAGCTTCTCCTCTTGATTCCGTTCAGCAGCACGTTGGAGTCTTTCCCTTTTGTTATTCTGTCTATATCCTCTCAGTCAGTAGGATAGACGTGTATTTTGATTCCTTCTACTAGATGCCTGTATACTTGTGACACCGGTTCCTGGCACACACATTGGTAGACTATCCTTTTTGAAATGTAACTATTTAAATTTAACTTCTTGATCATTGTAAGTAATTTTGTTTTGATATTTATCATTTTCTCTAGCGTTGTGACAAAATTTGGGTATTGTTAGTAATGTTTTACAAAATTAAATGGAACTCACTAGACTAATAAGGTTGGCTTGCCTAACATCGGCGTTGGGCGCCCTCATGACCTAGATTAGGATTTGAGTCGTGACAACATGGTATCAGAGCTCTAGGTTCATGTAAGTCTCATGAGTAACGGGCAAACCTAATAGAGTCTTGCGGATCGGTACGGAGACGTCTGTATTTATCTTCGAGAGGCTATAAGGTGTTAGGAAATCTCTCTTTATTCAAATTCTGTCGTGTAGTTGATAGTATACTAAATCCCACTCTTCTATTCTCTCACATATGGTGAGGACGCGCACAACCGATGTTCCAGACCCGGGTGGGGCTGCTCCCCCCATTGCTAGAGGCCGAGGCAGAGGCCGAGGGAGGGCACTGGCCCGAGGTAGGGGATGAGGGTGTCCTAGAGCTGCCCTAGTTGCACCACCATCGAATCCAGCAGAGGATCCCGTCATTGAGGATCAGAGCGAGGTGCCCGTAGAAGATCCTGCCCCGGTGGATTTCATGACAACGCCGGGATTTCAGGAGCTCATGGGCCGTATGATGCGGTTCATGGACACCATGGCCCAGGCTGGTTTATTTCCAGCGGACCCCGCCACTTCTCAGGCGGGAGGGGGAGCACAGACCCCTACTTCCTAGGCCCCAGGACATGCAACTGCGGTTTATCAAACTCCGGTTACCTTACCCGTGGGCGGAGCCCAGCCAGTTGCAGCAGTAGCACCTGAGCTCCGACCAGCTGCGGACAGCGATCCGCAGAAGTTATTGGACAGATTGGACTAGACTTCACCCTCCTGTCTTCGGGGGCGAGCGTCATGAGGATGCTCAGGATTTTATTGATAGGTGCAGGGACAAACTGCACAACATGAGGATACTGGAGTCTAATGGGGTTGACTTCACTACTTTCCAGCTGGAGGGCAGGGCCCGCAGATGGTGGTGGTCTTATGTTCTTGGCAGGCCAGCGGATTCTCCCCCATCACCTGGGAGCACTTCACTCAGTTATTCCTAGACAGGTATATCCCACCTTCTGAGAGGGAAGAGCTGCGGTACCAGTTCGAGCAGCTTGAGCAGGGTCAGATGTCAATGACCGACTACGAGGCGAGGTTTTTTGAGTTGTCTCGTCACGCACTTATGATACTTCCTACTGATGCAGAGAGAGTGTAGAGATTTGTAGCAGGGTTTCACTGTGGTATTAGGGCCAACATGGCCCGAGAGGTAGAGATGGGGACTCCTTATCAGCTAGAAGTGGAGATCGCCCGCAGGATTGAGGGCTATCGTCTGAGGAGTAGAGAGTAGGGGCAGCAGGATAAGAGAGCTCAGTTTTCTGGAGATTCTAGAGGTTCTCCGGTTAGGGGCAGAGATCAGTTTTCGAGGGGCCATCCCAGCTTGCCTCCATATTCGGCACCACCATCACCTCCTCGAGGCGTATAGTGAGGCCTTATTTCATTGCCATGCTGGAGAGTTCTTATCGTCCACCAGCTATTCAGGGCTCTTCCAACGGGTATTCTGGTCATCAGGGTTCTTCCAGTGCCTATTTCAGTGCCATGCCAGAGAGTTCATACCATCCCCCAGCCATCCAGGGTTCCTCCGGTGGGTATTCCGGCCACCAGGGCCAGTCTTCAGGGGATCAGTCTATGGTGCCGAGAGGTTGTTACGAGTGTGGGGATCCAGGTCACATGAAGAGGTCTTGCCCCAGACTTCGGGGCAAGGCAGTGCAGCAGGGCTATCAGCCTATGATTTCAGCAACAGCAGTCCAGCTACCCAGAGGTGGAGGATAGGTGGGTATGGGCCGTCCTAGAGGTGGAGGATAAATAGGGGGAGCTCAGCCAACTACTATTCAGTTGGGTGAAGGCCAACCATCGGGCGCTCCAGCTAGGTTCTATGCTTTTCCGGCCAGACTAGATGCATTGACCTCAGACGCCATTATCACAGGTATTATCTCCGTCAGCAGTAGGGAGGCTTCTGTATTATTTGATCCAGGGTCTACCTATTCATATTATTCATCACTGTTAGCTCATTTCTTGGATGTTCCTCGTGAGTCTTTTGGTACTCCTATTTATGTTTCCACTCCTGTGGGCGATTTTGTGGTTGTGGACCGGATTTATCGGTCCTGTGTGGTCACATTCCGTGGGTTAGAGACTAGGGCGGACCTCTTGTTCCTTGATATGACCGACTTTGAGGTCATCCTGGGCATGGATTGGTTATCTCTTTATCACGCCATCTTAGATTGCCATGCCATGACTGTTACATTAGCCATGCCTGAGTTGCCGAGACTGGAGTGGAGAGGTTCCTCAGTTAGTGTAGCTAGTCGGGTTATATCTTTTCTGAAGGCTCGATGTATGGTCGAGAAGGGTTATTTGGCTTATCTCGATTATGTGCGGGACACCACCGTAGAGTCTACGATGATCAATTCAGTGCCAGTAGTTCGGGATTTTGCCGATGTGTTTCCTTCTGACCTTCCAGGCATGTTGCTAGAGCGTGATATCGATTTCTGTATTGACTTGGCTCCAGGAACCCAACCTATATCCATTCCACCGTACCGTATGGCTCCAAAAGAATTGAAAGAACAACTCGAGGAGTTTCTTGCTAAGGGGTTTATTAGACACAATGTATCGCCTTGGGGTGCTCCAGTGTTATTTGTGAAGAAGAAGGATGGGACTATGCGGATGTGTATTGACTACCGCCAGTTGAACAAAGTTAACATCAAGAACAAGTACCCGTTTCCGTGAATCGATGATTTGTTTGACCAGTTGCAGGGTGCCAGGGTGTTTTCTAAGATCGACCTGAGATCTAGGTATCATCAGTTGAGGATTCGGCACTCAGATGTTCCGAAGACTGCCTTCCGTACTAGATATGGTCATTACGAGTTCCTGGTGATGTCCTTTGGCTTGACTAATGCCCCAGCAGCGTTTATGGATTTGATGAACAGGGTGTTCAGGCCTTATATTGATTCCTTTGTCATTGTCTTCATTGATGACATCTTGATCTACTCATGTAGCCTGGGGGAGCACGAGCATCATTTAAGAGTAGTGCTCCAGACCTTGCGGGAACAAAAACTGTATGCTAAGTTCTCCAAGTGTGAGTTTTGGTTAGATTCGGTAGCATTCTTGGGACATATGTGCCTGGAGAGGGTATCAAGGTGGATCCTAAGAAGATTGAGGCAGTTCAGAGTTGGCCACGCCCTACTTCAGCGACCGAGATCCGAAGTTTTTTTGGGATTGGTAGGTTATTATCGTCGATTTGTGGAGGGCTTTTCATCCATTGCAACCCCTCTGATCAGGTTGATCCAGAACGGTGCCCCATTCCGATGGTCCGACAAGTGCGAGGCGAGCTTTCAGAAGCTCAAGACAGCTTTGACCACATCACCAGTTCTAGCGCTGCCTTCCAGTTTGAAGATGTATACAACTTATTGCGACGCTTCACGTGTTGGATTAGGATGCGTATTGATGCAGGAGGGACGAGTTATTGCATATGCTTCATGTCAGTTGAATATTCATGAGAAGAACTACCCCGTGCACGATTTGGAGTTGGCAGGGATTGTTTAGGCTCTTAAGATTTGGAGGCATTACTTGTATGGAGTGTCTTGTGAGGTTTATACAGACCACCACAACTTACATCACCTGTTCAAGCAAAGAGACCTTAATTTGAGGCAGCGTAGGTGGCTTGAGTTACTGAAGGATTATGACATCACCATTTTTATCATACCGGCAAGGCGAATGTGGTTGCAGAAGCCTTAAGAAGGAAGGCGAAGAGTATGGGTAGCTTGGCATTCATTTCAGCGGAGGAGAGGCCACTAGCCCTGGACATTCAGTCTTGGCTAACAGACTTGTGAGGCTAGACATTTCAGAGCCCATCCGAGTTCTTGTGTGTGTTGCTCAGTCATCATTATTGGGATAGATCAAGGCTCGACAGTTCGGTGATCCGCACTTGGAAGTTCTCAGAGAGACGGTACTACAACGTGGTACCAAGGAGGTTTCTATTGGCGAGGATGGTGTCCTACGACTTCACGGTCGCCTGTGTTCCTAATGTTGATGGACTAAGGGAGTGGATTCTAGAGGAGGCACACAGTTCACGGTATTCTATTCATCCAGGTGCTACGAAGATGTATCGTGACCTGAGGCAACACTACTGGTGGAGGAAGATGAAGAAAGACATAGTGGAGTATGTGGCTAGATGTTTAAACTGCCAGCAGGTTAAGTATGAGCACCAGAGGCCAGGAGGCCTACTCCAGCAGATGCCCATACCTGAGTGGAAATGGGAGCACATCACTATGGACTTTGTAGTTGGGTTGACGCGGACCTTGTGAAAGTTTGATGCGGTTTGGGTTATTATCGGCAGGTTGACCAAGTCAGCACACTTCGTTCCAGTGTCCACTACTTATACTTCAGAGAGTTTGGCTCAGATCTACATTCGGGAGATAGTCAGGTTGCACGGTGTGCCTGTGTCCATCATATCAGATAGAGGTCCTCAGTTCACCTTGCATTTTTGGAGAGCCGTACAGAGTGAGTTGGGAACCTGTGTAGAGCTCAGCACACCATTTCATCCTCAGACCGACGGGCAGTCGGAGCGGACAATTCAGATATTGGAGGACATGCTTCGGGCATGTGTGATTGACTTTGAAGGGCAGTGGGATCAGTTCTTGCCCTTGGCCGAGTTTGCGTACAACAATAGCTATCAGTCCAGCATTGAGATGGCTCCATTTGAGGCTCTATATGGTCGGCGATGCCGTTCTCCCATCGGGTGGTTTGATCCTGGCGAGGCTAAGCTATATGGCACTAACTTGGTAAAGGATGCCTTGGAAAAGGTAAAGTTGATTCAGGAAAGGCTTCGTACGGCACAATCCAGACAGAAGAGTTACACGGATCAGAAGGCGCGTGATGTATCATTCATGGTCGGCGAGAAGGTTCTCTTGAAATTCTCGCCGATGAAGGGTATTATGAGGTTCGGGAAGAAGGGCAAGTTGAGCCCAAGGTTTATAGGCCCATTCGAGGTATTGAGGCGAGTTGGGGAGGTTGCTTATGAGCTTGCTCTACCTCCCAGCTTATCAGGTGTTCATCCGGTTTTTCACGTATCTATGCTCCGGAGGTACCACGGCGACTTGTCTCATGTGTAAGACTTCAGTACCATTCAGCTAGACAAGAGGTTGGGCTACAAGGATGAGCCCGTTGCTATTATTGATAGGTTGGAGCGCCAGTTGAGGTCTAAGAGGGTTTCCACTGTGAAGGTCCAGTGGAGGGGCCAACTAGTCGAGAAGGCGACTTGGGGGTCCGAGGAGGACATGCGGAGCAGATATCCACACTTATTCAGCACTCCATGTATGATTCTAGGCCCGTTCGAGGATGAACGTTTGTTTAAGTAGAGAATGTAACGACCCGACCGATCGTTTTGCTTTATAGAACCCCGGGCTCCTATATAAGACTTCCTATATTTGCTTTTATTGATAGATGACTTGTGAGGATGGTTGGTTTGGGAATTTGGACGAGTTTGGGTTGGAATTGGAACAGTTAGTTCCTTAAGGTTGGCCTTAAAGGCCAATTTTGACTTCGGTCAATGTTTTTAGTAAACGACCTCAGAATCGGGATTTGAAGGTTCCAATAGGTTCATATGATGATTTCGGACTTGGGCGTATGTTCGGAGCTAGTTTTGGACGACCGGGG
>ML409233.1:95220-138122 GCA_005239525.1 Nicotiana knightiana | reverse complement strand
CAAATAGTGAAATATGATTTTTGAAGTTCAAAAATTGAGGTTTGGAACGTGTTTTAGTGATATCGAGGTCCGAATGGAATTTCCAAGACCGGGAATAGTTCTGTAGTGTTATTTATGACTTTCTCGTAAAATTTGGTGTCGTTTCGAGTAGTATAAGTATGTTTCGGCGTGTTGGAAGTGAATTTAAGAACTTAAAGTTCATAAGTTGAATCTAATTGGTTTTCGGGTATGATTCTTGGTTTTAGCATTGTTTTGAGTATTCTGAGGGTTCGAGCGATTCCATTTTATGATTTAGGACTTGTTGGTATGTTTGAACGGGGCCTTGGGGGTCCCGGATGTCATTCGGACGTCGCGCGAGGCGAGTCCCAGCTCAAAGAGAGCTGCTGGTGCACTAGATCTGGTGCGACCGCACCTGTGATTGGCCAGTCGCAGGTGCAAGACCGCAAATGCGGTCATCGAGGGGATGCCCAAGATCCGCGATTACGGTCCCTTCTTCGCAAAAGCGGAGCCGCACGTGCGAGACCCCCTTCTGCAGGTGCGATCCATGCCAGCCCCTCCCCTTTCCGAAGATGTGGACCTTGATCCGCAGAAGCGAGACCGCAGGTGCGGTCCACCCGCTGCAGGTGCGGTCCACCCGCTGCAGGTGCGGTCCACCCGCTGCAGGTGCGAAATCATTGGAGGCAGTGAGGTCGTTTTTAAACCGAGACTTAGGCTCATTTGAGGGCATTTATCACAACCTTGGGCGATTTAGGAGCTCCCAAAGCAGAGATTCGACTTAGCACATTGAGGTTATGTATTTCCTACTTAATGTGAGTTTATTACTTAGTTTTTGGGTATATTAACACACAAAGATTAGAGGAAATTTTGGGTTTAGGGAAAGACCTAGGGTTTTGGTAAAAATAGGATTTACCCACGAACTTTGTGATGGAATCTTGTAAAAATCATATATTATTGATCCTTAGGTTATGGGTAACAACTTTCCTTAAGAATTTCCGAAATCCGAGCATGTGGGCTCGGGGGTGAATTTTAGGAATCTTACAAATTGGCTTGGGTAATCACTTAAATGGTAGAATTATGAACTTTCGAGCATAGATTGACTAGTTTATGTAATGTTTGGCTAGTTTCGAGTTGTTGGGCGTCAAATTTGGAGGTTTAAGCGCATTCTTGAATCGGGAAGTTGGCTTTATACGAGGTAAGTCTCCTTTCTAACCTTGTAATAGGGAATTGTCCCCATAGGTGAAATAATTTATTATGCGAACAATTGTGGGGGACTACGAACATACTAGGTGATGAGGGTTCGTGCGTAGTGACTATTCTTGCCATGTTCGGGTAGTTTAGGCTTACACTATGCCTTGTGAACATTGCTAATTGATTCATATGCATGATCATCATTGAGTGAAAGTTTACATCAATATCTTAAGAATTTAAAGGTTTAAAGTAAGTCATTAGTTTGAAAAAAAAATGAATTGAGAATAATGTGTTATGTTTATGTGAAACCGCTTCGCAATTATATTCCGCGAGCGGGTGATTTCCTCCACTACTCTCATGGGAGTGGGCCGTTCGCCTCGGCAGGTTAATAGATGCATCTATGGTTCGCGTCGTTCGACCCTTCTGCAGTGCACATTTACTTTTCTGTTGGTTCGGGCCGTATGTCCTCGACATATTATGCGCTTGTTAATTTGCTTGGTATTTTCCTGTTATTGTCAAACCGTCAAAAAGGCCTTGAAGAATAAATTTGTAATCTGTTTAATAGGAGCTGGCACCTAAATGTACTTGTGGAAAGATTTGTCATTTCTTGTCCTAATTGTTATTCATCTTTGACATTCATGCTTAGCCTTATAATTAAATAAATTGTTTTGGCCCTAGTGAGTGTCAAGTCAACCTCTCGTCACTACTTCTTCGAGATTAGACTGGATACTTACTGGGTACATGATGTTTATCTACTCATGCTACGCCTCTGTACTTAATTGTACAGGTTCTGAGGCAGGTGCATCTGGTTATCAGTCCGGAGCACATTCCTGACTTCACGAGATCAGAGATTCCACGGTGAGCTGCTCCTCTTGATGCCGTTCAGCAGCACGTTGGAGTCTTTCCCTTTTGTCATTCTGACTATATCCTCTCAGCCAGTAGGATAGACGTATTCTTTGATTCCTTCTACTAGATGATTGTATACTTGTGACACCGGTTCCTGGCACACACATTGATAGACTATCCTTTTTGAAAATGTAACTATTTAAATTTAACTTCTTGATCATTGTAAGTAAATTTGCTTTGATATTTATCATTTTCTCTGGCATTGTGACAAAATTTGAGTATTTTTAATAAAGTTTTACTAAATTAAATGGAACTCACTAGACTAATAAGGTTGGCTTGCCTAACATCGTCGTTTGGCGCCCTCGCGACCTAGATTAGGATTTGGGTCGTGACAGCTAAATTAATTGAATTTTAAAGTGCTAAATTAAAACTCTTGTTATTGTTAAAATAAGGGAGAATACTTCAAATAAGAATGTTTTGATATATAAAATTTAGTTGATTTCAAACCACTAAATATTAGGAAAATAATTAAGTAATTATTCCTAAATATTAGAAAATCAATTAAATGATTTTTGTAAACATTTAAAAAATAACTTAATGACTATTTTGTTCAGTATGAACTCTCATTATAAAGGATAAAAAAGGCGAACGATATTTCGCTAAGATCCTTCGTGCTTTTAATATATATATATATATATATATATATATATATATATATATATATATATATATATATATATATATATATATATATATATATATATATATACTAGTATCTATGAATGTTCGTTGCACGTTAATAATAGCACGTGATGATTTAAACATTTATTTGTATCAAGGAACAATAAATTTTAATTAATGAGAGAAATTTTATGTATAATAATACAACAAATATTAGCATAATACATGAATTTAAAATAAAATGACATTATCAAAACTTACACAAATGATCAATTTTGTCATGTTAGTTAGGTAATGTATTATATTTTAATAGTATTTAATATGATGATATCTCAACGAATGCTTCTTTGTGGACAGCATTTTTTTGTGTATGTTTCCTCCTAATGCTTTGGTCGCCCTGCCTTAACCAAAAGTCTTGTTGTCGATTTTGATATCCCTCTTGAAAATGCAACATACAGTTGTTCGTGCAAGAAAACATATTGCGATAAATACAGTCCAATATTTAGGATGTTTGTCCTTGTGCTTTATTTATTATATTTGCAAAACATAAATATACTAAAAATTATTTTCACCCAAACTTAAAAGGATATTTCTTAGTTCGAAGACGAAAGCTGAATTTAGGGATAAGAATATACTTAGAAGCACATTGACCAGTATCATAATTTTTGCATGTATGACGTTATTGTCAAAACTTCTATATACCATCTGTGTGCTATTAAATAAGCTATTCGGTGTAGCTAAGTTTTTCAGTAGCATGACAGACATATTTTTCTTCAAAATCAACCTATATACAACGGAAGATCAATTTTAACTTAGTCTATTATATATACGGTGCACTAACATACGTAGGAAATAATAAACTTGACAACAAACATGTATGGTAGAAGACAATTTAGTATTAAAGTATTTAAGTATTCTCTTGGTAGTAATTAATTTTCTGCTGAATCAAAACAGAAAAATATTTTGGTTTTAATTTATAATTTTGCAATCAATCTTTTATTTAGTTGATCAACATATTCATTTATGCTAGCTAAGATATCTTTTTATTCTATCATGCGATTTGCACAAATTGTGTTTTAATCTAATAATAAAAATATTTCTGTAATTAAATGCACTACTATTACCATTGTGATTGATAACCAAGTGTTCAGGAAGAACCAAATCATCTTTTATTAGATACTCTTTTTCGTTTCCGACACGAAGAAAAAAAACACTGAATATTGGATCTGTTCTTACTTTATATTTCTTGTCAGTTGAATCCTTTTCAATTGAGACCAGAAGTATAACTTTGGCAAGCTAGCTTTTATAGTCTCCGTTTTATTGATTTTGAAACTATTGGTAGTACTTGACATAAATTACCTCCCAAACCATTAATTTCCACCAAACGGTTCATTAATATCCAATATATCTCTAGAACTTCGGCAATTATTTCGATTGTTTAATACTTAGCCATATGTGCTTCATCCCATATTATCAATTTTGCTTTCCTTATAAATTTAACACCATTTCTCTGCTTTGATATATTTGTAATGATTATTTAAGTTGTTTGAAGAACTATATCAAATCTAAAGTGGGTGGCCTCACAATAAAATCGTTATTGGTACACAACTTGCTATTATTGCTAATGCCATACTTGTTGATATGATATTTGCAAATAATACAAGACATATAAAATATGATTTCGATTCCGCCGAAGGCATCTACAAAGAATAATCTCGTTATAGCATAGCCAACTCTTTATAATATATTCTTGAAAGCTTGTTCTTGTTTATGATTTAGCTTTGATTGAACTTTCTTAGACATTTGTATAGCATTTTGATTCTTAATAATATACTAATCTTTTTACTTTGTATTGTAACGCTCTTTTTTATGGAATAAATTTATGTACTCTAAGATTTTTTTTTTACTTGAATGAGAATTTTACTCATATGATGAATTTAAAAAATAACTGAATTGGATCTCTTGCTAAATAATTAATTAAAAGTTTTAATTATTTGATTTTAACATAAACAATTTATTCTATGTTGATTCAAATCTTAATATTAGTTCATCTCTTGTTTTGAATACTTAATCTTAATTATAATTTTATCCACCATAAATTTTATTTTCAAAGAGTAAAAGATTGATCTGACATTTCACTTTCAGATATTTATGTCTGTAGAATTATTATTGGTATTGACTCTAACCAACCTTGTTTTCCCTCTCTCTCATATATTTATATTCTTAAATATTTTCTTAATTTTTGTTTAATAATTGAGTATTATTACACGAAAAATTAATTAAAAAAATATTAGTTGGTTAGGAAAATAGTTCAAATATAATATAAAAATATATATCATAGATTTTTTTCTCAATTTTAATTCTTTATGCAATCCATTGAATATTACTTTATTTTCTTGGTATTGGACATTATGGAGTGGTAATGTATTGCCAATACAGAGGATTCTTATAAAATTAATTTTGTTAAACCTTCGTACATCTTCTTATTAAGAATTTAATAAACAAAATTTTATTAATTTTAAAATATTAAATATTAAAATTAGAATCAAATGTATTGTAGTCCAAAAAATAAGTAATTACAGTTATTTCCTTTCCCTATCAGTTCTTCCGTTTAATATTTTAGGTTTATTTTGGTTTATTAATATTATATTTATACTTTTATAATAATATATGCTCTTTATATTTTCTAAATAGATTTGGATAATATGATACATTCTCAAATTAAATTAGTAATATGACATTAGAATATGTTTTCAAATTAAATTAGTAATAGAAATTTTTAAGAAGCATATCTTAAAATTAATAGGTTTACATGACTAAATAATTATTATTTTTCCTAGTAGTGATTACTTTTTCTACGGTAATGGTG
This sequence comes from Nicotiana knightiana, assembly GCA_005239525.1. NCBI lineage: Eukaryota > Viridiplantae > Streptophyta > Magnoliopsida > Solanales > Solanaceae > Nicotiana > Nicotiana knightiana. The sequence goes on along the minus strand of ML409233.1, from coordinate 132,538 downwards.
ATACTAATTGTAGAAATATTTGTCATAGTAAATTATAAAAATAGAAAAGTATATTTTAATAACCAAACTTTTAAATAAATTACTTATTATTTAAAATTAAGAAAGACAAATAGTTTGGTATGAAAGAAAATATAGAGGCAAACCTGACCTTGTATGATTAAAATATTAGGACAAAGAACACAAAAGTTATCGTGTAGTTTTATTGTTGGAAAAAGTAGGATATAAATTATTTTCACTTTTATGCTTTTACATGATTTTGTGTTTTAGTTCATATTTTTAGATTGTCAATGGTTTTCTCTTTTCGTTTTAAATAATTTATATGAAGTAAAATTTTAATTAACTTTAATTAGACAAGCTAAGAAAGTAACTATACTAATAGGATTCCTAAATGTAATCATGTAGGATTTTTAACGTGTAGTATTATATCCTAAAACTAATGGGATTATAAGACTAATATCGAGAATTCCGGTTATGTCCTTTTATTATGAGTTATTATACTTAATACTATAAGGTTATTTTTGTAAACCAATATTGTATTCATGCTTATATATAATAATAATAATAATAATAATAATAATAATAATAATAATAATAATAATGGCATTGTACCTTTCATATTAAAAAAAGTTCATAAAAATCGTACCGCTATAAAAGCCAATTAACATAGTTGGTTTTGTTTTTCTTTTTTAGTGAAAAATTGATTCAAAACCAAACCGTGAACACCCCTAAGAGCATGAAAGAGAGACATTATTAAGTTAGGGTTAGGGAGAACACGAAGTATTTTGAAGGAGTTCGGAAACAACTGAAAGTGGGAAATGAGTTTAAGAAAGAAAGAAAAAGAAAGGAGAAAAAGAAAGGGGAAAAAGTATTAAGATACTGTCATGATCCATTTTACCCCTCCGTAAGGTGTCGTTACAATACCTAATCTCTACGACTAGGTAAACCTATTATTACGGAAAAAGAAAGGAAACATAAAGATAAAAACCAAAACAGTATAAGTTAATAAGCAAGGATAGTGCCACTCGGCATATTCAATAACATCACTCCCAAAACCCGAAATGTCTCTAATTACAAGCTTCTACAAGTCTATATAGCTCTATACAACATGTCTGAAGAAAACAAAACAAAAATCTCTAAGCGAGGGAATAGAAGGAGACTTCGAGAGTTTGCGGACGCGAGCAGAAATACCTTGAAGTGTCCTGGAATCAGCAAGCACGCACTAACCCCAAGGCTGATAGCTCGTACCTGAATCTGCACACTAAAACATGTGCAGGAAAGGGCATGAGTACACCACAATTATACCCAGTAAGTGCCAAGCGTAAACTCGCTCGAGTAGTGACGAGGTCAGGTCCGTGCCCTGCCAGTATAAATATAAAGAACTAAAAACAGCAAGAAAGATAAATATATTCTATAGTAAAATAAGTAAGGAAGTCTTCAGTAATAAAATTCAAGAAGCCCTCAGCTCAGAACAAGAGAAACACAACAGGGAAATCTCCCGAGATACTGTCCCGTAATCCCGAATTAATTATACAGTACAGGGGGATCTCCCGGAATACGTTCATAGTCCCAAAATAAATATGCAGTACAGGGAGATCTCCTAAAATACGTCCATAGTCCCAAAATAAATATGCAGTGTCGGGGGACCTCCCGGAATACGTCCGTAGTCCCAAAGTAAATATGCAAGACAGGGGGATCTCCCGGAATACGTCCATAGTCCCAAAGTAAATATGCAACTCAACAATGACATGACAGTTACAACATTAAAATATACAGTTTAGACTACATGCAACCAAGGAAAAGTAGGAATCTACCTAATCATGCTGCACAAAATTTTAAGTAGATAGTCAAAACACGTAGGCATGCTTTCCCAATCTAAACAGGGTAATTAAACATAATTGTAAAGTTCAATCAAAGGAAGAAAATTTATGATTTAGAAGAAAAACGGGAGTTTTACAAAAAATAGCCCGTGTACGTACTCGTCACCTCAGGTACACGGTGCTCATACATCAAATAGTACCAAACATCCTAAAGGGAAGTTCCCCCACACAAGGTTAGGCAAGCCACTTACCTCGAACCACTCAAATCAATCCGAAACTGCTCTCTTGCCACGAGTATCCAACTCCGAATGGCCCAAATCTAATCAAACCAATTGTATAATGTAAATATAACTACAAGTAACTAATTTAGCTAAACGCGAGGGACCTTCCGCGAACGCGTACCTTTCACTGACTGACCCTACGCGAACGCGGGAGCCTCTTTGCGAATGTGTACACTTATTTCCTGAAGTTCCGTCTTTTCTTTTCTCTACGCGAACACGAGGACCATGTCGCGAACACGTAGGCTTAGGGTCCCATATCCTTGCGAACGGGGACACAATATCGTGAATGCGAAGAACAAAATAGCTGCCTCTCTCAGATGCTCTACGCGATCGCTAGACCTCTCTCGCGAACGCGATGAAGGAAAGTCTGCAACAAAAACCAGCAAAATCTGCTGTCCTCAAATCTAAAAATTTGTCCGTTGAGCATCCGAAATATGCCCCAGGCCTCCGGGACCTCAACCAAATGTACTAACCAATCCTAAAACACCCTACGAACTTAGTCGAGCCTTCAAACCACTTCGAACAATATCAAAACATGAATTAAGCACGGATTCAAGCCTAAGGAAGTTTGAATTTTCCAAATTCTACAAACGACACCGAAGCACATCAAACCTAGTCCAAATAACTTCAAATTTCACACACAGGTCACAAATCATACTACGAACCTACGACCACTTCAAAACTTCCTGTCACGGCCCGAAATCCCACCTTCGGCGTGATGGCGTCTAACGTTGAACCCGCTAGACAAGCCAACGTGTGCATTTGAACTAACATGATATCACCGAATTAACAGAATAAGCTAAAACCAGTTCACAATTCTTAACAGCGGAAATAGATAAAGCTTCAAAGCTAAGTAAGGATAACATAATACAACGTCGCAATAATTCCTCAAAACCTGGAGTCACAAACTCACGAACTGTCTATAGGAGTACTAAATACAAAGTCTGAAAGGAAATACATGACTGTTTCTGAAAACTAGAGGAAAGACAAGACAGAAATGAAGAACTAGGGATAGGAGAGACGCCAAGGCCCACGAATGCCAGCGGGTATACCTTGAAGCCTCTAGGGTGGACTGAAGGAGACTCCCTCAACGCTGTCCACTGGGTCCGAGTGCGGGATCCGCACAACAATAAGATGTGTAGTGTAGTATCAGTACAACCGACCCCATGTACTGAGTAAGTTTCGAGCCTAACCTCGGTCGAAGTAGTGACGAGGCTAGACAAATACAACAAATGTTAACCTATCCTATTCTACAACATATATCGTGGCAAAACAAGCAAGAGATAAACAAATACGTAGGGGGATACGGGAGCAGATAATGGGGTAACAAGTGAGATAGAGCAGTTAATTAAGCACATAGGAACATACAAGAAGGCAATTTATCATAAATATGCTAATGAAACAAATATAATGCCAGAAAGGTACTTAATGGCACGACATCACCCTTCGTGCTTTTACTCTCTTCCTCACAATGCAATGTATCATGTATGGCAATGTAATCGTGGCACGACATCAACCTTCGTGCTTTTAAATATAAATCATGGCACGACATCACCCTTCGTGCTTTTACTCTCTTCCTCACTATGCAATATATGATGTAATCAATGTAAATCATGGCACGGCATCACCCTTCGTGCTTTTACTCTCTTCCTCACTATGCAATATATGATGTAATCAATGTAAATCATGGCACGGCATCACCCTTCGTGCTTTTACTCTCTTCCTCACTATGCAATATATGATGTAATCAATGTAAATCATGGCACGGCATCACCCTTCGTGCTTTTACTCTCTTCCTCACAATGCAATGTATCATGTATGGCAATGTAATCGTGGCACGACATCAACCTTCGTGCTTTTAAATATAAATCATGGCACGACATCACCCATCGTGCTTTTACTCTTTTCCTCACTATGCAATGTATGATGTAATCAATGTAAATCATGGCACGGCATCACCCTTCGTGCTTTTACTCTCTTCCTCACTATGCAATATATGATGTAATCAATGTAAATCATGGCACAACATCACCCTTCGTGCTTTACACTCTTCCTCACCAATGCAATGGCGATTATCAAAATGGCAAGGAATGCAGCATAATGGAATCACAAATCATGATCACCCGACAAGGGGAAAATATCAGTCATTATCATAACAAATTGCCCGGTAAGGGTCTCAGCTATAACCAACCTTTTCAAGTATATCCTTTACAATTACATCACAAGTTCATCAACGAGGATTTTCAACAACAATCAACTTTCAAGTAGAGATAAATTCATATTATAACGAACATGGAAGTAATAATAAGATTTCTATCGAAAATAGACTCACGGGCATGCTTGACACACAATGCATAGGTACTCGTCACCTAACCTATGCATTGAACATGATAAACACTTAGCACATAGCATACAATACCTATTTCCTCACCAAAGTTAGGCAAGACACTTACCTCGGGTCCAAAAATAACAATCAAGCCTCTAACACCGCCTTTCCTTTTGAATTCAACTCCGGAACAACAATATCTAGACATAATTAACTTATTATCATCAATAATGAATCATTAATACAATCCCATAGCCTAAATATAAAATTCCTAGCATTCTTCCAAAAATACCAAAATTCGACCTCGGGCCCGCTTGGTCCAAACATGAGGCTCGGACCAAAACCCGATCACCCATACCCCCACGAGTTCAAATATATGATTTGTTTTGAAATCCGACCCCAAATTGAGGTATTACCCAAAAATCCCATAAACCCTAACTCTACCCAAATCCCCTAATTTCTACTTTGTTTTCATGATTTTAGGCCTAGATTCTAGTGATTAGTTGATGAAAGTGAGAGGAAATGATGTTAAAAACACTTAACTATGGAGCTATGGTGATGGAGGTCTTCAAATTTTGCCTAAGGAGAGTGGGGAAGAAGGTGGGTTGAGAAAAGGGGTGAGAATCCCGTAATGTTTCTGTTTTTGACTATTAAAAATCACTGGGCAAAAATACCCTTCGCGTTCGCGGGCCCATGGCCGCGTTCGCGAAGGGTTGACAATCCTGACCTACGCGTTCGCGAGCCTAGGGCCGCGTTCGCAAAGAAAAACCTACCCAGCCCCCCAGACTAACACTACGCGTTCGCACCCCTGGGGATGCGTTCGCGTAGAAGCACTGTCCAGTGTTCCGCGTTCGCATCTCCCTCTACGCGTTCGCGTAGAGTAAAAACCCAGGCCAAGATATTTACCCTTCGCGTTCGCGGGCCCTTGGCCGCGTTCGCGAAGGGTATTACACCAGACACCAGCAAAACATCAAAAACACCAGATTTTTCTACTTTATACACCTCGTTAAATACCCGAAACTCACCCGAGCCCTCGGGACTCAAAACCAAGAACACACACGATGCCCAAATCATTGTACGGACTTATTCAAGTACTTAAATCACCAAAACATCATCAAAAGCAATGAATTGAAACTCAAAACTCATAGAATTTTCTTAAAACTTCATAAGGCTCAATTATTCCAATTTTGATCCGAAACACGTCATATTAAGCTCGTTTTGCACCAAACTTTACAAATAACTCACATATCACATATTGAACCTGTTCCGGGCATCGGAACCATAATACGGGCCCGGTAACACAGATTTCACATCAAAGTTCATTTTCAAAAGTCTTTCTTATTTTCAGAAAATAATTTCCTTTAAAAATTCATTTTTCGAGCTTGGGACCTCGGAATTCGATTCCGGGCATACGCTCGAGTCCCATATTTTCCCACGGACCCTCCGAGCCCGTTAAATCACGGGTCCGGGTCCGTTTACCAAAAATGTTGACCAAAGTCAACTTCATTCCATTAATTATCATAAATTCAACAGTTCAACACATTTTCACATAAAAACTTCCCGGCTACGCGCTCGGGCTGTACACACATATCGAGGTGAGATTAACGGAGGCTTTCAAGGCCTCGGAACACAGTTTTTGCTAAATTATACAAGATGACCTTTTGGGTCATCAAACTTCCATTCCACGCTCGATATCAAAATTTTCACTACTGGTCGAAATGGCCAAAAATCCAATTTTCGCCAATTCAAGCCTAAATCTACTACAGACCTCCAAAACACATTCCAGATGCGCTCCTAAACCCAAAATGACTCAACGAAACTAACAGAATCGACAAAATTCCATTCCGGAACCGTCTTCACACAGTTCTGACTACGGTCCAAATTTTAAGACTTAAGCTCTTATTTAGGGACTAAGTGCCAAATTTTAAGACTTAAGCTCTTATTTAGGGACTAAGTGTCCCAAAACACTCCGAAAATCAATACCAATCATCCCGGCAAGTCACAATAGCAGAAATAAATATGGGGAAAGCAGTTATTAGGGGATCAGGGCTCTAACTCTCAAAATAACTGGCCGGATTGTTACAGATACAAATGATCCTGTTACTCTTGCTAAATAAACTAATACTCCAATTAAGAAAATCTTTCACCCTTCTTGGAACATGGGATCAACAAATAATTATATTTATTTTAAAAAGTATATATTATATCTAATTTAGTATAGGATCTATCAATTCACATGCATTATAATTTGGGCTTTAAATTTGCTCCCGGATATTAGTATTTTTATCATATAGTTGGTGTAATGATCCGACCGGTCGTTTTGAGAATTAACGTCCTGTTCGAAGGCATAAGATCTCGAGAAGCTTGGTGTTATGTGCTATGACTTGCGTGTATGGGCGAGTTCAGTTTTTGGATGATTCAGGATCAATTTGGGAGGAGGATTCCTGATTTAGAAGCTTAAGCGGTAAGAGTTGACCAAGTTTAACTTTTATGTGCTCGACACCGGAATAGAGTTTTTATGGTTCTGTTAGATCCGGATGGTGATTTTGGACTTGGGAGTAAGCCCGAATTTTCATTTGGATATCTCTAGAAGAATTCGATGCTAATTGGCAAAAGTTGGAAATTTGAAGGTTTGGAAAGTTAATAAATTTGACAGAGAGCTGACTTTGAGGATATCAGAGTTAGATTGTGGTTCCGAGAATTTGAATAGCTTCGTCATGTCATTTTCGACGTTTGTGCAAAATTTGATCTCATTCTGGGTTGATTTGATATGTTTCAGTGCGAGTTTAGGAAGTTGAAAGTTTAAAGTTCGTTTAAGTTCGCATTGAGGTGCGATTCGTCATTTCAATATTGTTATGTGTGATTTGAGGCCTCGAGTAGGCCCGTAATATGTTATGGGACTTGTTTGTTTATTCAGACGGGGTCCCGAATGGCTTGGGCGAATTTCAGACGTACTTCGGATCCTTCCAAATGGTCTTTACATTGCTGGTTTTCTGCTGTTACCAGTTTCTTCTGGCTTTCTTCGCGATCGCAAAGGTATGGCCGCGATCGCGAAAGGTGTTTTGGTCTGCTGTGGAATTTTCTCTCCGCGTTTGCGTGAGTACGAGCGCGTTCCCATATGGAGAGTCTAGTTTTCATCGTGTTCGCAACTGCATCTTTGCGTTCACGTAGTGTTATGGGCTGAGCTGGTCAGGAGGTAGGTTTCCTTTTCGCGTTCGCGATGTTGTTCCCGCGACCGCGTAGTTTTGTGGGCTTTGTGTATCACATTCGCGAGTCTATTCCTGCGATCGCATACAGTAATTCAGGGGCAGTGTATTTTTCTTCTTCGCGATCGCAAGGGTATTTCCGTGACCGCGAATCATTAATTCCCCTAACGATTATAAAGTACTCTATTTTGGAGGTTTCGTCCGTTTTTGCATATTTTGAGCTATGGAGCTCAGATTGAAACAATTTTTGAAGCAATTTTCAAGGGAATGATTGGGTTAAGTGATTCTTACTTAGTTTTGGTTAAATTACATGTTTATGTCTTTGATTTCATCATTGTATTAGTGATTTGGGTTGAAAATTGGGAAAAATGGAGGAAAGTTCTTAGGACAAAATTTGGAAATTTAATCGAGATTTTGGTATCAGATTTATGTAATTCTTATATGGTTGGACTCAATATCAGATGGGTGTTCGAGTTTTATAATTTTTTTCGGGTTCCGAGATGCGGGCCTCGGTTTTAGAGGGATTTTTCAATTCTTAGCTAAGATAATTATTTTATTATTTAAGTTAGTTTCGTATATTTATATTTATAGTATGAATTGTTTTGGCTAGATTCGATCCATTTGCAGTTGGAAAATCGAGGGAAATGCTTTCTAATTGATTGTTTGAGCGTGGTTTGAGGTGCGTATCTTGCCTAACTTTGTGTGGGGGAACTACCCCTTAGGATTTGAGTCATTTGTGCTAATTGTGTCATGTGAAGGCCATGTACACAAGGTGGGGTTATGGCTCGTGCTTGTTTGTGGAATTTGATTGTTTAGGGCTCTTAAGTTCTTACGTTCATTAGATATGAAGTTGTTTGTCATGTTAAATCCTCCCATTTACTAAATTCACCTTTACGTGCCTTAATTGGAATTAATTGCTTCATGTTCTATCCTTATTGCCAATTAAACTCTTATGTGCCTTAACTGAAGTTGTTGCCTCTTTTATCGTCATGCTATCCTTTACGTAATTGCTTATCCTTAATTAAAATCATTATTATCTTTCTGTAATTGCTTAACCATAATAGAAATTATTATTATCTCTTCCGTAACTTCTTTGCCTTAATGGAAGTTTGTTATCCTTTTCATTATTGACGTATTCTTATTTGGGGTCTTTGATTCATGCTATCTCTCTTGTTGTTGAATTGGACTTTCGTGGAATCATTGTTACACATTACCTCTCCCTTGTTGAACTATTCTTGTTGAGACTATTTGTCACGACTCAAAAATCCACTATAGGTCGTGATGGAGCCTAATGACGCCGTCAGGCAAGCCAACGATGATTTACCAATTTAATCACTCATTTTAGTGTTTTGAAATCATAATTTTTTTCTTAATTGAACACTATAAGATAGAATCTACAAAGTAAGTGAAAATATTTACACGAACCACAATAAAGAATAACCTGAAGGAACCCCCAAAATTCGGTGTTACAAGTGCATGAGCATTTTCTAAGAAGTATAACAACAATACAACATCTGTCCAGAATAAAAATAAGACAGGACAAAATAAATAGTACGATGGAGACTCGGTGGACTGTGATGCGTAGCCTGGGTTGCAGCTCCCACAAAGTCTCCTCAACAGTGTAACGACCCGACCGGTCGTTTTGAGAGATTAGCCCTGTTTCCCCTATTTCTGCTTTATTATGTGTTGATAAGCTCTTATATGTTGTGTTTGGTCGGTTGGCTCGGGTTCGGAGTGGTTGTGGAGAAAAATGAGACACTTAGTCTATTAAGTTGGGTGAATATGATCTCGGAATGTGGTTTTTATGGTTGAGATAGCTTCGTTAGGTGATCTGGGACTTAGGAGTGTGTTCGGAATGTTGATCGGAGACCCATGGTAGAATTAGGCTTGAATTGGCGAAATTGGATTTTTGGCGATTTTTGATCGGTAGTGGAAAATTAGCTATCGGGGTCGGAATAGAATTCTGGAAGTTAGAACAGGTTCGTAGAGCCATTTGGGATGTGTGCGCAAATTTTTAGGTCATTCAGACGTGCTTTGGGTGGTTTCAGCATCGTTGACGAATTTTGGAAGTTTAGAAATCCTTAGGCTTGAATTTTGGATTTAATATGGTGTTTTGATGTTATTTTGAGTGTATGAGGGTTCGAATAAGTTGGAATATTGATATATGACTTATTGGTACTTTTGGTTGAGGTCCCGAGGGCCTCGGGATGATTTTGGATGGCTAACGGAAGCTAAAAGTTGAAAAAATGCAGCAAATTGGCTGCTGGTGCAGGCCTTCTGGTGTGGCCGCACCTGCGGACGGGGAGTCGCAGGAACGGACGACCATGTGCAGATGCGGAATTTGGGAGCCTGTCCTGGGAGCACATGTGTGGAGGTTGGCTCGAATCTGCGGGCCCACAGGTGCGCATAGAAGACCGCAGGTGCAGAAATTGGTTTTTAAGTGAAAATCCACACCTGCGAGGGATTTTCTGCAGGTGTGACGCCGCAGGTGCGTATCTTGGGGTCGCAGTTGCGAGAGTGCTGGGCAGGACCTATATAAGGTTGCCTTCGCGAATTTTCACTCATTCTTCACCATTTTTGGACGGGTTTGGAGCTTTGAATAGTGATTTTAAGAGGAAATTGAAGGTTATCAATTGGGTAAGTTACTTGGGCTTCATTTCTTGTGTTTGTAATGATTTTTCTACTGTTTAATCATGAAATTGGTGGGAATTAAGGAAGAAATTTGGGGGATTAGGGCTTGGAATTGGAGAGCTTAATGTGAAGATATGAGGGGTCATTTGTCGTCGGACTTTGATGTTTTTGATATGTATGGACTCATGAGAGTATGAGGATTTTAGTTTTGAAATTTTTATCGGATTCCGAGACGTGGGCCCGGGGGTCGGGTTTGGTCAAATTTCGAGATTTTTGATGTAAATTGGTTATTTCGAGTGGGCTTTGTTTCTTTAGCGTATTTTGATGATATGAATCTAATTTTGACTAGATTCAGGACGATTTGAGGCCGAGTCGAGGGGCAAAGGCATCGCGGTGTAGATTTTCATCCGGCTTGAGGTAAGTAATGATTGTAAATCTTGTTCTGAGGGTATGAAACCCCCGACTTCGCATTGTATCACTATTTTGGAGTGGCGCACATGCTAGATGACAAGTGTGTGGCGTACACCGTTGGGGGATTGTGACTTGGTCCGTCTCGTAGCGACTAATAAGTTGCGTATTTGATTTCAAATCATATGATTACTTTATGTTTTAAGGAATATTACTATGTTTTGGGCTGAATGCCGTATTTGGGCCTCGTGCCAAGTGTTAGGAACCCTTGGGGGCTTTTTACTACTATTTCCTCACTGTATTCGATTTGAAAGTACACTCAATCATGATTTTACCTGATTTCTGTTTAATTGAGTTTCATTACTCCACTTTGATACATATGAAAGATATTTTGGGACGAGTTCCTTGTTTTACTGATAGCCCGAGTGGCTTGAGAGGTTTCTGACTGAGTGAGGCCGAGGGTCTGTGTTGTGAGGATATTATGGGATCGGGATACATGCCGCATCATGTTGTTATTGATTCATAATTTTTGTGAGGCCGCGGGCCTGATTGATTCATGCCACGAGGTGGCTTGTTATGAGTCCGAGGGCTTGATTGATTTATGCCATGGGGTGGCTTGTTATAACGCTTGGGTTGTAGGAGCCCCTCCGGAGTCTGTACACCCCTAATGAGCGTGGGTACCCTGAGTGAGTGATGTGATGTTGCCCGAGAGGCTGTTCTTGATTCATGTTGTTGCACGCTGATTACGACTGATTGCGAGGTTGCCCCGAGGGGCAGTTTATGATACATGTTTTGCCCGAGGGGCCATTTATGACTTTTATCACTTTTACTAAAAATTTCATTGAAACACTTTTGAAACTGTTGGAAACTTATCTTCCGATTTTTTTTTGAAACTGAAAAAAATTGGTTTTAAGTGAGGTGATTTTATTTGTACACTGTTGGTTCTAATGTTCCATAACTGGCTCCAACACCACTCTAACACCTCAAACCGATGCCTGTTGCTCCAAACTAGTCAAACAATGTGCAAACCAAAAAAAAGTATACTCTAATACTAATACTAAATCAATTCATAACAATTCCCAACTCCGCTCGAAAAGTCAATAAAGTCAATCTTCGAGCCCACGTGCCCGAATTCCAAAAAATTTCGAAGATAAACTTCATCCATAACACTACAAACTCAAATATATGATTTTCCCAATTCCATGTTGTTGATATCGAATTTTTCCTCATATTTCTTAAATATATATACCTTCAAAATACTGCATGAGCATCATCAAATATTTTTCCATATTTTTCTATAATTTTTAAAAAGCTTTTAATCAATTTATTCCTGCATTTTATTATATAAGTAATTATTAATTGCATCTCAAATAAATCTGATGATGATTTATCATTTAATTTTCATCATCTATATCCGTATTAATCTTTAAATATTTTTTATAATTGTATTTTTTCACTCTTAGGCTAAAATTGCATATTTTGCAATAATAGCCCATATATATATATATATGCATAATTAACATTATTTATACAAGAAAATGACTTTTTATATTTTTATAATGTTAAGTTATTATTTTAAATCATTTTCATGCTTCTATTTATTAATTATTTTTATAAATTATTTATTCATTAAATTGGGTATTTAAAATATGGCCCATAAAAACCCAATTTCGGACCTATACACTACCCAATTACCCCAACCCAATACAGCAACCCAATACCTATTAACCCAGACCTATACCCGTCCAAAACACTCGACCCAACCTTTTTAAATCACAGCCATTCCACCCCCTTTTAATTATAACCTACCCGTCTAACCCTAACCCATTTCACCCACCCCGCCGCCTCAAACTCTCTCTTCTTCTTCTCCTCACAAAACCCTAGCGCTGTCACTCAAAATCTCCCTGATTCTAACCCCAGGAATGGAATCAATCTATGATTCCTTACCTTATTTGGTCCTATCTCCTTACTGGCTACCCGATTTTGGTATTTCATAATGGCTTGCCCAAAATGGCAAGCAGATCTTGAGAGATTCGAACCAAATCTGGTTCAAAATCCTTAACCAATTGTGTATTCCGTCCGTGTTCATCCCGTATTCTTTGTGAGTACAGTTGTTTTACATATCTCTTGTGGGTTCTTACTTAGCCCTAAAGGTTAGGGTTTCAGGTTCTCTTTGATTCGAACCTAAACTGTTTCAATCTTTGATTTTTAGCATTATCTCATCTATATTCACTTCATTATGAATGAATCTGCCTATTCTTGTTAATTTCCTTTATTTGCCTAAATTAGGGTTTTAGACCTGATTCGATTCTGATTTTTCTTTTTGAAAAACCTCCTGTCTATGTTCATTTTACTAAAATATTTGATTCTTTACCTTTATTTTTTATCGATTTTATGGTTTACCTAAGATTAGGGTTTCATACCTTTTATTTTGGGACCAAATCTGGTTTGATTATGTGTTCTTTGAGTATATTCCTGTCTATGTTCATTCTATGAAGCATGTGACTCTTTGTCTTTTTATTTCTGCCGATTTATGTGTGTTTACCTACAAATTAGGGTTTAAATCTTTCCTTTCTTACTGATTTTAAATATTTTCCCTTTCTTATATGACTGGAACTTTCCTTACTTCTGCTCAATATACCATGTTTCCTTTATTTCTTACCTTATTTGCCTTGAAATTAACTGTTAATTGATATTTTCCTTATTTTAAATGTTACTCGCCTGATTACACGCTGTTATGCCATGTTAATTGACTGAACTTTGACTTCAATTGATTTTATGATTAATTTCATTCTTTACCTATATGTGTTTGATTACTTCCCTTATTTTTCTGTCTAATTGAAAACTATTTAAACCCTTTCCCCTCTCCCCTTTAGGACATACTCGAACTCTAATACTCTCATTGAAACTTAGATTCTTTACTCTAATTCTCTTTGCTCATTGTTTCTGGTATTGGCCGGCAGAAAGCCAAGGCCATTTGATTCTGGACTTACTGTTGTGGTTACTTGCTTTCATGCTTAACTGGTAAGCCCTAATCCCTTATCAGTTTATTCTCCATGTTTTTCATAATATGTGTTGCTCTACCAGCATGTTTAAATTTCGAGTATGGTTCTACCCTTATGCTTCTATGACTTTGTCTAATCCTATAGTTAATACTATTAATTTAAGATTAGTTATTTTCAATAAGATGAATCCTCTTAAAAGCTGGCTTAATGTTTAAACTTGTCCATGCACACTATTTGTTAATCTTGCACCTGTTCTGAACTTTCCATTCCTTAAGATACTATCAACATGCAATTAGTTAACTTATCCTAACTTTGCAGATATGTATGGTTGTCCTAAATATCAGCATGCTCACTTAGTATAATTAGGTCTCTTTAAAACTATGGACTTTACAAACCTTGCTTTTTATTGCTGAATGCAATTCTGTGTTCTGAACTTTGTTTCTTCTAAACTAAGCACTGTATTAAAATTTGTCCCTACCTCATTTTGCTGTCACTCTTTTAAAACATCCAGTCTTAGTCTCTTAGGTTCTCAACCACCCCAGTGTGAGCACTGCTCAGGGTCCATGTGAGACTCCTGTGAACTCTGACACACTTGGAACTGGTTACCAGTCTCTTGTGAATCATCTTCTGAATATGTGGTTATGGTGTGAGCACTGCCCTAGGTCCCTAAAGCCCTTGGGAACTTTGACACACTGGAAACCTGGTTCTATATGTGCTATGGGTGAATCACCCATTCTTGGTATGCCGTCCCTATGAAATGAGCCTCAAAGTTGATTGGTTGAAGGCCTAGTTTCCCAGGTTTATTTGGGCCTAATGAAGGCTCCCTATAGTTTATCTTATTACTATTATGTAATTTATACTCTGGTTTGTAATGAACGATTCTGGGGTGTATTTTCTTTGGGTAATTCGGGTAGAAATCCTGCCAATAGGGTTTCATTTGTTCTATTAATCTTGTTTTACATCATCTTTGTTAAAATCATGCGAGTGTTGTACCATGCTTGCATATTAGAAATTCTGCCTATAGAATTAAATTGCATTAGAAATCCTGCCTATAGGATTAAAATTACATTAGAAATCCTGCCTATAGGTTACATAATTTGTCCAACAAACATATGTTAGCAATCATGCCTATAGGACCTCAATGTTTGATTTAATTGTTTTTCTGGTAATATGTACAAATTCTGCCCGTATTACTGCTCGATAGAGACCATGCCTATAGGGTTAAATTAATTCAATAATAGATACCATGCCTATAGGACTGAAACCAGTTTCAGACCTAGAAATTACGCCTATATGACTTAAGTCAGTATAGTAATTAGAAAGCATGCCTATAAGGTCAAAAGGTAATACAAAGATATGAAACATGTCTATAAAGCTAAAATTAGTTCTACGCCTAGAAGTCATGTCCATAGTATATAACCAGCACATTCATAGATATCATGCCTATAAGATTATACTAATTGGTTCTGAATACAATCGCCACTGTCAATCACTTAGACAACATGCCTATAGGTCTTAATAACAATTCTGGATTCGAAACTGTGATTCCTTACAGCTGAAAGGCCCATATATTACTGATTAAAATCAGTAGGCAAATAATAGGTCTTGACATTCACATGAATGAAACTGCTTCTATAAATCATTGCTTGCTTATTTATCACATAGATATCCTGCCTATAAGACTTTAAATTAAGCATGTCAATCAATTGCGTGCCTTTGTTGTTTATGTGTGGAGGTCAATATGAGCCCATATTTGCTTGCTATCTGAAAATCCTAATTGTTTTTGCTTGGTGCCTAGACTTTTACATTTTTGAGAAACATAGGCTGGGTCTAGAACTATCTCAAATAGAGGTCCTAGTACCTCCAGGTCCATAAGTAAGGGACGGGTAGTGCACGCATAGGAAACGAACTAGAATCAACTAGAATCGACTAGAACGCTTAAGTAACAACTTAAAGATAGTAATAGGGTAGTAGGAGATAATAGTCTGTGCGCTAAATACGATGAGTGGCACCCCGACTTGAGGGAGCTACAAAGTATTCCACGCAGTGATCTTATAGGCTAAAAAACTTAGGACCCCCCATTCCTGTTCTAAAATAAATCGAGTATTTTATTTTACCAAATTGCTTTCTTTTCCTTAGAATAATTCGCTTAAGGTAAATTCGACCGGGACCCACCGTTGTGGACCTCGAGGGATGACTAACACCTTCCCCTCGAGGTAATTTGAGCCCTTACCCGATCTCTGATGATGTAAACTGGTAACATGAGTTATCTGCTCTAGGTGCCCTAACGCACCTTAATCCGTTAGGTGAAAACTCTCTCAATTACAATTCCTTACCCTCATGTCGAAACCTGATTTCGCGAGAAAAAGGGGGCGCGACAGCATGGAGACTCTGATGGGGATACTTTAGGCTCTTACCATAACAAACCTGTTTTGTGAATTAGTCTTTAAACATGTCTTTATTATTCCTTAATACTTGCACACCCCTTCCCCTTGCCACTCTATGTGAATTTATTTGCCTATGTTCATTCATTTATGATTTCTCTTCCCTGTTTATTACTTTTACTATGGAAACTGACTTGTCTCTTTGTTTTCTTTCTTAAATGCCTTTACAATTATTAAATACCGCATTTTATCATTTTTCATCGTGCAAATACTTGACAACGTGTTATTTTCTTTTCGCTTAAATCATGCTCAACATGATATTCACTCGTGCGTAATTAATACCATAGAAACACTTGATGAGTGTCTACGCTCTTCCTATATCATCCTTTTTGAATTTGGAAAGGCTCATTTGCGGTAAAACTAGTCGATCAACGATGCAGTCGACGGTTCCGTTCCTTTCCCCCTCAAGTTGTCCGCTTAAGGGTACCAGTCTAGACCTTTATAGAAACCTTACTTTGATAATAACTGTACATACATCATGTCCAAACCTAGCCTGGGTTAATATGTTGTCTGCATAATAACCCTTTAAGTAAAGCCTTGTCCAAAGTCCACTGGCGTTTTCATAATCCCAACGGACGCAACCACGATCTGTGCATTATTTGGAGAAATAAATGGCGATATGCTAATTTGTTAATGTATAAACAGTCGAATCCGTAGGGGGAAAGGGTCTAACCTTGTTTATTTTGCAGAAAATGAGGCACGAAGTCCCCATGTTCGACATGGTCCGAGATATACCACCGTTGTTTCTAGATTGGTGGGAGGAACTTCCGTCAAGTGACAAAAATCATATGAAAAGGGTCCTCAGAAACTTACCTTACTTATTAGACATCCAACCAAACAACATGTTGATTAAAGCTGCTACTATGTTCTGGGACGGAGAAAGGGATACATTCCCTTTTTGAAACATATAAATGACTCCTCTTTTGGAGGAAATAGGGGGATTCGCTGGACTACCTTGGGACAGTTGTGGTTTATTGGTACCGGAAAATCGCAACCCCAGGGGGTTTCTGAAAATGATGGGCTTAAGAAAGAAGGACGACTTGGTATGCTTGAAGAAGTCCTACATATCTTTTGACTTCCTTAATGAACGATACAGACACAACAAATCTTACCGTATCTTTCATGACGAGTTCTCCATCACCTCCCTGGGTTGGATTCATCGTAGGGTTTTCGTGTTCACCGTCTGCTTTTTGGGTATGATAGTGTTTCCAAGAAAAATGGACAAGATTCACACCAGACTGGCCATGGTAACAAAATCCTTAATGGATGGAATCGAGAGACAAACATACACTATTATTCCTATGATTATAGCAGAAATATATCGGCCTTTGGATCGTTTCCAGAAAGGGTACAAACATTTTGAGGGTTGTAATTTGCTGCTACAGATTTGGTTGCTAGAACATTTCCAAAGAGGCCAATACTGCAAGGGTTTCCACGAAGACCATGGAATGATCACATAGCTTTCCATCACCCCAAAACAATGACCTTTATCCCAGACAGGTTTGCTCAACCACAAAATGCTACAGAATGGGTACCATTTTTTGACAATTTGACCGAGGATCAGGTTCATTGGATGTTCGAGTGGTTCCCTACCAGTGAATTCATCATCAGATCTAGGGATGTTCCGCATTTGGTGTTGATCGGGTTAAGAGGCACACACCCCTATGTTCCTATCAAGGTCATGAGAAAAGCTGGTAGAAAACAAGTCATACCGTGAGTCTCCAAAATGAGTCACTACAGAGCAAATTTTCAAGATGATGACATCCCGTACAAATGTGAAGCTCAACACATGTGGCACTTGAAGGTCATTGTGGAAAAGGACACCATCGAACCAGATCGATACCACGCAGGGCATGTGTATTTCTACCCATCATGGTTGGACGATAGCATAGCAGGAATAGTCGAGCCAGGGGCCGGTCGAGGAAACATAGTCATAGATGAAGTTGCCGAAGCACAGGTGAAGTATAACAGACTGCGCAAAAGAGTTCACGAGTCCGAGGCCGAGCATTTGGAACAACACAAGATCGATATGAAGGCAATCAATGAATGGAGGGAAATGTCTACTAGGTCAACGTAAAGGCTGGAGTATCTGGAGCAGGGTTTAATGGAGTTAGAGAGGAAGATGAGGAAAAGAGTCATAGACTGCCAGAATGCCGAGGGTAACGAAGGAGGACATATTGCAAGGGCATACCTACTATTGGACATGCATGACCTGGGGAACCTGATCGATGGAGCCAAGAAAGCCAAACCTGGAGAAGGTCCCTCTGGGACCAAGTAGATTAGGTTTATTTGTTTTAGAATTAATTTTCGAATGTAATAAGGCAAACACCATTAGTGACTTATTTATTTATTATCATTTTAGATTCATCTTATTTATCACGTTAATGAAATGAGGCAATTATTGGCTTTAAATTTCTCCAAATCTACTTGTCTCTAGGCCAACCTCGGGCACAACGAGGCTCCCAAATTAGGACGTGAATTTATATTTCCGCAATATGTGTTTAAATACTGCAAATACTTTTCCAGAATTCCCACTGACTTGGCTACCTTTTTGATTTTGTTTCTTTTTGATTATTCCGATTCCCCAAGGTTGGTTCACACAACTGGCATCATCAACATATCACACCAGATCTAGAAGCCCTCCACCTCCTTCTCCTCCAAGTAATCCGAAAAACAAAGGAAAAACTAAGATGGACGATATGAGTGGTGTCAGGAAAGACAACGCTACACATGCTGAGAACGTGGAGACTTCAGATGGTTGGAGTACTGCGGCACAGAATTATTTGCTCTTACGGTTGGAGCATAAGATACTAGAATTGCAAGGGGAGCTTGACCAGGTCCACAACTTGGAAAACCTCTCCCTCACCTTAAACATCCCAGGAATCAACCAACAAAACACTAAAAACCCAGTACCTACTCAAAACACACCAAACCAACGTCCGCAAAATGCTCCCGCACCCCATCAATATGCAACACCTCCCCAAATCCCAATCTTGTATCAATACCAACCCCTTTTCAACACCATCTTTTGACTCAATACCCGAAAACCACCACTTGACATACTCCTCAACATACCCCACAACCTATCCCCGATCCGCAAAATTCAACTAATGATCATCACTACATTCAAACCTCCGGCATCCACCAAAAATCCCATATATGTAGAAACTTTATCCCACTCCACTCAACCAACCTCATACACACCAGAATCAACCGCGAAGGACCTACTCATCAAGAATATGGCAGAGGAGCTCAAGAAGCTCACAAGACGAGTCCAGGGTGTTGAAAGAGGCAAATAGATTGAAGGTCTGAATTATGAGGATGTATGTATTCAGCCAGGCATGGAACTGCCGGAGGGTTACAAACCTCCTAAGTTCGAGATATTTGACGGAACAAGTGACCCAAAAGTACATTTGAGGACATACTGTGACAAGCTCGTGGGAGTTGGGCAAGATGAAAGGATTCGCATGAAGATGTTCATGAGAAGCCTCATTGGAGACGCCCTATCTTGGTATATAAGTCAAAATACCAAGAAATGGGATAATTGGGTAAGCATGGCATCTGACTTCATGGATAGATTCAGATTCAATACAGAAAATGCACTGGATGTCTTCGACATACAGAATCTCAAGAAGAAGCCAACAGAAACTTTCCGCGAGTATGCCACTCGGTGGAGGTCAGAAGAAGCAAAGGTCAGGTCGGCATTAGAAGAAGAGCAGATGAACAAATTCTTTGTCAGAGCTCAAGATCCACAATATTATGAGAGGTTAATGGTCATTGAGAATCACAAGTTCTCCGACATCATCAAGCTCGGAGAAAGGATTGAAGAAGGTATCAAAAGCGGAATGGTGACAACTTTTGAGGCACTACAGGCCACGAACAAAGCATTACAATCGGGAGGCATATCAACGAAGAAAAAAGTATGGACAGAGTAATGGTAGCCCAAGGTCAAAAATATCCATTCGTATACCAAATACCTCCACCCACATACCAACCTTCACCTCCCAAATATCCTCAACCCACCACCGCCTACCACACTTATAACACCCAACCAGCCTACTATCATTCACCTCCAGCTCATCCAAACTATCAAAAAACCAGGCCCAATTTCGATCGCAAACCACTCATGCAATACACCCCTATTGCTGAACCCATCAACCAGTTATATGAAAGATTGAAGGCTGCCGGATATGTCACCCCTATTCCCCCCGTGGCTATGGAAAACTCATCCCAATGGGTCAACCCAAACAAGACATGTGCATACCATTCCGGCATGAAGGGACATACCATTGATGAATGCCACACTCTGAAAAACAAGATCCAGATGTTGATTGATACCAAAGTCATACAGGCTAAGGAAGATGCACCCAATGTTCGCAACAATCCCCTCCCAGATCATAGGGGTGGATGAGTCAATGTGATAGAAACAGATGAAGAATGGGATCCCGAGGGATCAATCGGGCTTATTCGGGAAGGTGATGACCCTAAGAAACCTGCAGTCACACTCAATCCCATTGTGGTACAGGTACAACCACCATTTGAAGTTGAGGTAGCCGTATCGGCTCCCTTTGAAGTAGAAGTGACACCACCTGCAACTACATCTACTCCATTTCAGGTAGAAGTAACCACACCATTCACTGGGACAGTGACATCCACACCACCCTTCAATTCCAACGCCGTACCTTGGGATTATGTTGCCGAATCTAGGAGAAAAGGGAAATCAAATATGGAAGAGTCCGGTGCTGCACAAGGAATGACTAGAACGGGAAGAATCTACACGCCTGAAAATTTGGGAGGGACAAGTAAGGAAGCTACCACCAAACAACCCATCATTGAAACTAGTCCGAATGATCTCTAGAGGAAAGTACATGCAAGGGAGTACTCTGGTGTTGATCATCTGAACAAAACTCCCGCCCAGATATACATCCTGTCACTGCTGCAAAATTCTGAGGCGCATAGGGATGCTCTGATGAAGGTGTTGAACGAAGCATATGCACCCAACAATATTACCAGTGGATATATAACCAACATGGTGGGGAAAGTGCTGGAGAGCCATAAGATCAATTTCAACGAAGATGAGTTATTACCTGAAGGATTGAGCCATAACAGGGCCCTGCACATCACAGTGCAATGTGAAGATAAGTTCATCGCCAGAGTTTTGATAGATGGACGGTCCAACCTCAACATCTGTCCGCTGACAACTCTGAAGAGGTTGGGCAAGGGTCTACATGAAATACAAGCAGAATCTATAAATGTGAAGGCGTTCGATGGGTCATAAAGAGACACAATTGGAGAAACTAATCTATGTTAGCAGATGGGTCCTACCTGGTTCGATGTTGAATTTCATGTGATTAGACATATCCGCCTCCTACAATATGCTGTTGGGACGACCTTGGATACATGCCGCTGGGGCTGTTGCATCTACTTTGCACCAGGCTGTGAAATTTGAATGGAACCATCAAGAAGTGATCATCCATGGAGATGGAAGCAATCCTATTTACACCAATCAGACTATTCCGGTAGTGAAGAACAGAAGGAAGTTAGGTGGAGAAACTTACCATCGCATCGAGCGTGTTAACGCAATCGAGAAGGATAAATGGTGGAGTAGAAAAATATAAAGCATATTGGCATAGAGAGGGTATGGACCTGGTAAGGGGTTTGGTAAGAATCTCCAAGGAATCGCCAAACCAATACAGCTGAAACGTCATGGTACAACCTTTGGGCTCGGATATCAGTACACCTTGCACGAGTATCGGAGTTAGTTTCCACCATGGCGTAGTCCCTATTACCCTCTCGAGCAGCCAGTGCCGCATTTGAGTCAGTCCTTTCAGCATGCCGATACAATATGGGGATCCGAGGAGGAAGAAGCTTTGGCTGCGCTGAGGAATTTATTTTTAGAAGATGATGATATGGATTGCTGTGTGATAGTCGAGGAGGAGGAGGAAGAAGGCCTTACTATTCACACAGTGGAGAAGGGAGAATTTATTAAGAACTAGACTGCTACACCATCAAGGACTCGACGAGTCCCGAGGTAGCAAGGCTGCTAGCATCATTTATTTTTGAAAAATAATTTCTTCTTGAGCATTTTGTTTTAAATAATGTATTCAATGTTCCATTTCGAAAAAAATTATTTGAATTATTGAAATCACTTTGTTTGACTTTTTTATATTTACCAATGGCTTGATGTTTTATTATTACTATTTTCTTTCATCTCTTTCTCTCTACACCATTACTATTTCTTATCTTGATGAACCAACGACTGTGATATGTAATGAGACAACGCAACACAAGGACAGTGACTCGGAATAAATAGAAGAAGAAGATGTGATACCCGAGAAAATTGTTAGAGAAGTTGAGAATTTTGACAACAATCCTAAGTCCAACCTGGACGAAACCGAGATAGTCAATTTGGGAGATTCTGGAACCATCAAAGAAACTCTCATAAGCATCCACTTATCACTGTCAGAGAAGGAAGAATACACTCGTTTACTGAAAGAATATGAGGACATTTTTGCATGGTCATACGACGATATGATAGGGTTGAGCACATCCATAGTAGCTCACAAGCTACCTACAAATACAATGTTTCTGCCAGTGAAGCAGAAACTCAGAAAGTTCAAACCGAACATGAGCCTGAAAATCAAGGAGGAAGTCACCAAGCAGATCAAAGCCAAGGTCCTCGGGGTAGTTGAGTACCCAACCTGGTTAGCCAACATTGTACCAGTTCCAAAGAAAGATGAAAAAGTCAGGGTGTGTGTTGACTATCGGGATCTAAACAGAGCAAGTCCCAAGGATGATTACCCACTACTAAATATACACATCCTGATCGACAATTGAGCCAAGCATGAACTCCAATCCTTTGTAGATTTCTTTGAGGGTTATCATCAGATTTGGATGGACAAAGAAGACGCAGAAAAAATAGCTTTCGTTACACCATGAGGGGTATATTGGTACAAAATGATGCCATTCGGTCTGAAGAATGCTGGGGCCACCTACATGAGGGCCATGCCAACTATATTCCATGATATGATACATAAGGAAATAGAGGTGTATATTGACGACGTCATCATCAAATCCAAGAAGGCCACAGATCACATAGCAGATTTGAGGAAGTTCTTTGACCGGTTGCAGAAGTACAATCTAAAACTAAATCCCGCAAAGTGTGCATTCGGGGTTCCTACCGGAAAATTGTTGGGATTCATCGTTAGTCGCCAAGGAATAAAGTTGGACCCGTCAAAGGTTAAATCCATTCAGGAACTACCACCACCAAAGAACAAGAAGGATGTGATGAGTTTCTTGGGACGCCTCAATTACATCAGCCGTTTCATAGCACAGTCTACAGTGATATGTGAATCGATTTTCAAAATGTTGAAGAAGGATGCCTCAACCAGTTGGACCGAGGATTGTCAAAAGGCTTTTGAAAAAATCAAGGAATATCTATCCATACCACCAGTCTTAGTCCCGCCAGAGCCTAGTAGACCACTACTACTCTACCTTGCAGTGTTAGATGGAGCTTTTGGTTGTGTTTTGGGACAACATGATGAGACGGGAATAAAGGAGTAGGCCATATATTACTTGAGTAAGAAGTTCACACCATATGAAGCTCGATACTCTCTGCTAGAATGCACTTGCTGCACTCTAAATTGGATAGCTCAGAAGCTAAGGCACTACTTCTGTGCCTATACTACATATCTCATATCAAGGATGGATCCCCTGAAGTACATCTTTTAGAAACCCATGCCTAATGGGAAGCTGGACAAGTGGCAAATATTGCTGAGTGAGTTTGACATCATCTATGTAACTCAGAAGGCAGTCAAAGGACAAGCCTTGGCAGATTATCTTGATGAGAATCCTGTAGGAAGAGAATACAAACCCCTAAAAACGTATTTTACTGATGAAAAGGTATCATTGATAAGACAGGACATTGCTGAAGCCTACGACGGTTGGAGAGTGTTTTTCGACTGAGCGGCAAATTTCAAGGGAGTTGGTATTAGAGCCATCTTGGTATCAGAAACTAGGCATTATCCGATGTCTGCAAAACTCAGGTTCCCATGCACCAACAACATGGCGGAATATGAAGCCTGCATATTGGGGCTCAACCTGGCTGTTGACATGAATATTCAGGAACTGCTGGTGATCAGTGATTCAAACCTGCTGGTACATCAGGTACAAGGAGAGTGGGCTACCAAGAATACCAAAATACTACCATATCTACATCATGTAGGTGAAGAGAAGGTTCGCAAAGATTGAATTCTGGCATGTTCCCAGAATTCAGAATGAATTTGCAAATGCATTGGCCAACTTGTCATCAATGATACAACATCCAGACAAGAATTTCGTCGATCCGATTCCGGTAAGGATCCATAATCACCCGGCATACTGCGCTCATGTTGAAGAGGAAACAGATGGAAATTGTTGGTTCCACGACATCAAGGAATATTTGGCAAAAGGAGAATACCCGGAGCATGCAAACCATACACAGAAAAGCACACTTCAGAGGCTGTCCAATAACTT
Organism: Nicotiana knightiana; assembly: GCA_005239525.1. Classification (NCBI taxonomy): domain Eukaryota; kingdom Viridiplantae; phylum Streptophyta; class Magnoliopsida; order Solanales; family Solanaceae; genus Nicotiana; species Nicotiana knightiana. The sequence goes on along the minus strand of ML409233.1, from coordinate 107,906 downwards.
CTTACAAAGCGGAGGAATTATGTATAGAAGAACTCCCGATCTAGGTCTGTTAATGTGTGTTGACGCCAAAGAGGCTTCCAAATTTCTCGAAGAGATACATGCCGGAACCTGCGGCCCACATATGAACGACTTTGTCTTAGCAAAGAAGATACTCAGGGCCATATACTTTTGGATGACTATGGAAATAGACTGCATCCGATATGTCCAAAAATGTCACCAATGCCAGATACATGCAGATATGATACAGGTGCCACCAAATGAACTCAATGCAACAAGTGCACCTTGGATTTTTGCTGCATGGGGAATGGATGTCATTGGTCCAATCGAACCCACTGCTTCAACATGCACATGTTCATTTTAGTGGCCATCGATTACTTCACTAAATGGGTTAAAGCTGCACCATACAAAGTTGTGACCAAGAAAGTCGTCGCAGATTTTGTCAGAGATCAGATTGTTTGTTGATTTGGGGTTCCAGAGTCCATCATCACTGAGAATGCCGCCAATCTCAATAGTGATCTGATGAAAGCCATGTGTGAAACTTTCAAAATCAAGTACAAGAATTCCACAGCATACAGGCCTCAAATGAACGGAGCCGTAGAGGCTGCCAACAAGAACATCAAGAAGATATTAAGGAAAATGGTAGAGAATCACAAGCAATGGCACGAGAAATTACCATTTTCCTTACTGGGATACCATACCACAGTCCGTACATCAACTGGGGCAACTCCATATTTGTTGGTTTATGGTACCGAAGCCGTCATTCCCACCGAGGTAGAAGTTCCTTCTCTGAGGATCATACAAGAAGCAGAACTCAGCGACTCAGAATGGATAAGGAGCAGCTATGAGCAACTAGCCCTCGTAGATGGAAAGAAAAAGAATGAAGTATGTGACGATTAGATTTATCAGAAAAGAATGTCCAGAGCTTCCAACAAAAGGGTTAAATCAAGACAATTCACACCGGGGCAACTGGTGCTGAAATAGATTTTTCCACATCAAGATGAAGCCAAAGGAAAATTTTCACCCAACTGGCAAGGTTCCTACATGGTTCATAGAGTATTAACAGGAGGAGCACTCATACTCCCAGAAATGGATGGAAAAATCTGGCCAAAGCCTATCAATTTAGACGCAGTCAAAAGATACTACGTGTAAACTATTTATGTTTCTTCATATGATGTAAATTGAACTACGCTCGACCTGATTCCTGTTTAAGAGGGAATAGGTAGGCATTCCTGTGGGTTCAGTCATAATGCAAATAAATTTTCATTTTCCCCACAATCAGAAACTGGGGCACAATTTTGAGGAGGATCCTCCGAATTCCGAAGCAAGTTCAGCCAACAACAACATACAGAATAGCCAGAAAGTCACTTAGTTAATTGGGGCATAATTTTGAGGAGAACCCTCAAAATACTATGGCAAAGGAAGTCACAATGTCTCTAATAATGTCACAGTTACTGGTTCACCTAACTAATTTCTAAATTGCATATTACTATGTCCTTGAAAACTATATACGCATGCTTTTGAATTAGCCAAATGCTACCCATGGTAACTTGAACAGGACCCTCGGGCAGAGTGGAGCAGATCAAGCAGAAAAAGACACGAACCAAGCTCCTCCGCAAAACTCACAAATTTTTCTTTGGATGCAGGAATAATAAGCATCGGCGCAACAACACAATTGCTATACACAAAACACATTGTCAGCTAAGAATGCTTCACTCTTACTCTTGCATCTGCACGACTAAGCTCTGTCTCAATTATTGCATAAGGCTAAGCCCTGCCTCCCCATTTTGCATAAGGCTAAGCATTGCCTTCCCCTTGAATAAGACTAAGCCCTGTCTCAATTCCTGCAAGAGGCTAACTCCTTCCTCTCATCTGCATAAGGCTAAGAATTTCCTTCTCTCTACATTAGACTAAACCCTATCTCAATTCCTGCATGAGGCTAAGCCTTGACTCCCATCCGCATAAGGCTAAGCATTGCCTTCTCTTTGCATGAGACTAAGTCCTGTCTCAATCCTGCATGAGGATAAGCCCTACCTCCCAATCTGCATAAGGCTAGGCATTGCCTTCTCTATGCATGAGACTAAGCCCTGTCTCAATTCATGCATGAGGCTAAGCCCTGCCTCCCATCTACATAAGGCTAGGCATTGCCTTCTCTCTACACTAAGCCCTATCTAAATTCCTGCATGAGGCTAAGCCCTACCTCCCATTTGTATAAGGCTAAGCATTGCTTTCTCCCTGCATGAGACTAAGCCCTGTCTCAATCCTTGCATGAGCTAAGCCCTGCCTCACATTCTGCATAAGGCTAAGCATTGCCTTCCGTTTGAATAAGACTAAGCTCTGTCTTGTTATCACCTTTAACATCATACCTCTGCACCTCATGGGATGAAATATAGCCAACTTGTTCGAATGCGTCATAGTCTGAAGGCATCATCCTCATCGTCGGAAGACATCATGCCATGGCTTGAGGATCTCTCAAAATTGCACATCATTATTCAAAGGCATCATGGTCTGGAGGCACCATCTTTATGGCCCGAGAACATCATTTCATGGCCTGAGAATCTCTTACCATACAATTCATGGACCGGGAATCATGGTCTAAGGACGTCATCTTCACCGTCCAAAGACAACCTTCATAGTCCAAAGGGAATTTGCATCATGTCTAAGTTTACGAAATAATTTATGCATATGTGCCTGCATTGTATTTTTGTAAATTGCAGGTGGTCCAGAGAGTAAAGTAATCCCAACAGAAGCAATCCTGCTCCATTTCCCATCCACATCCTTCAAAGTATCCCAAACATAACCATTCACCATTCTTTACCCAGTCTCATTTACCCATAACCGTTTCAAACTCCAATTAGCCCTACTTGGAACATTTTGTCCGTTCTTGCAACAACTCCATTGGTTTACTCCATCATTGGATCCAGAACTATACACGGTCTGATTGCTGTAAAGCCAGGGATATGTAGGTAGCTCAGAAACAGGAGTGCGGCCTATATTCTTTCAAATCACCCTATTCGGTAAAAACTGGTCATCATTTCTTTACCTGACAACTCTTTCATCCTTCCTGGATAAAGATGGGCAGCCGTTGGTACCCAATTTTTCCTCATATTTCTCAAAAATACATATATACCTTCAAAATAGTGCATAAGCATCATCAAGTATTTTTCCATAATTTTCTATAATTTTAAAAAGCTTTTAATCAATTTATTCCTGCATTTTATCATATAAGTAATTATTAATTTCATCTCAAATAAATTTTATGATGACTTATCATTTAATTTTCATCATCTATATTCGTATTAAGCTTTAAATATTTTTATATATTTATTATAATTATATTTTTGCACCCTTTAGGCTAAAATTGCATATTTTGCAATAATAGCTCTCATATATATATATATATATATATATATGTACAAGAAAATGACTTTTTATATTTTTATAATGTTAAGTAATTGTTTTAAATCAGTTTCATGCATAACTGATATTTTTTCTATTTTATTAATTATTTTTATAAATTATTTATTTATATATTGGGTATTTTAAATATAGCCCCAAAAAACCCAATTTCGGACCTATACACTACCTAATTACCCCAACCCAATACACCAGTCCAATACCTCAATACCCAATACCCAATACCCAAATACCGATTAACCCAGACCTATACCCATCCAAAACACCCACGCAACCTTTTTAAATCACAGCCGTTGATCTCTGAAGATCAACGGCTCGTACCACTCCACCTCGTTTTAATTATAACCTACCCGTCTAACCCTAACCCATTTCACCCACTCTGCCGCCCTTAAACTCTCTCTTCTTCTTCTTNACATTTTGTCCGTTCTTGCAACAACTCCATTGGTTTACTCCATCATTGGATCCAGAACTATACACGGTCTGATTGCTGTAAAGCCAGGGATATGTAGGTAGCTCAGAAACAGGAGTGCGGCCTATATTCTTTCAAATCACCCTATTCGGTAAAAACTGGTCATCATTTCTTTACCTGACAACTCTTTCATCCTTCCTGGATAAAGATGGGCAGCCGTTGGNATCTCCCTGATTCTAACCCCAGGAATGGAATCAATCTATGATTCCTTACCTTATTTGGTCCTATCTCCTTACTGGCTACCCAATTTTGGTATTTCATAATGGGTTGCCTAAAATAGCAAGCAGATCTTGAGAGATTCGAACCAAATCTGGTTTAAAATCCTTAACCTATTTATGTATTCCGTCCGTGTTCATCCCGTATTCTTTGTGAGTTCGGTTGTTTTACGTATCTCTTGTGGATTATTACTTAGTCCTAAAGGTTAGGGTTTCAGATTATCGTTGATTCGAACTTAAACTGGTACAAACTTTGATTTTTATCATTATCTCGTCTATATTCACTTCATTATGCGTGAATCTGCCTATTCTTGTTATTTCCTTTATTTGCCCTAAATTAGGGTTTCAGAACTAGTTCGATTCTGATTTTACTTTTTANATATATACCTTCAAAATAGTGCATAAGCATCATCAAGTATTTTTCCATAATTTTCTATAATTTTAAAAAGCTTTTAATCAATTTATTCCTGCATTTTATCATATAAGTAATTATTAATTTCATCTCAAATAAATTTTATGATGACTTATCATTTAATTTTCATCATCTATATTCGTATTAAGCTTTAAATATTTTTATATATTTATTATAATTATATTTTTGCACCCTTNTTGTTTTACGTATCTCTTGTGGATTATTACTTAGTCCTAAAGGTTAGGGTTTCAGATTATCGTTGATTCGAACTTAAACTGGTACAAACTTTGATTTTTATCATTATCTCGTCTATATTCACTTCATTATGCGTGAATCTGCCTATTCTTGTTATTTCCTTTATTTGCCCTAAATTAGGGTTTCAGAACTAGTTCGATTCTGATTTTACTTTTTAAACAACCTCCTGTCTATGTTCATTTTACTAAAATATTTGATTCTTTACCTTTATTTTTTATCGATTTTATGGTTTACCTAAGATTAGGGTTTCAGACCTTTATTTTGGGACCAGATCTGGTTCGATTATGTGTTCTTTGAGTATATTCATGTCTATGTTCATTCTATGAAGCATGCGATTTAAAAATTAGGGTTTAAATCTTTCCTTCCTTACCGATTTTAAATATTTTCCTTTTTCGTATATGACTGAAACTTTCCTTAATTCTGCTCAATATACTATGTTTCCTTTATTTTCTTACCTTATTTGCCTTGAAAGTAACTGTTAATTGATATTTTCCTTATTTTAAATGTTACTCGCCTGATTACACACTGTTATGCCCTGTTAATTGACCGAACTTTGACTTCAGTTGATTTTATGATTAATTTCTTTCCTTACCTATATGTGTTTGATTACTTCCCTTATTTGTTTGTCTAATTAAACACTATTTAAACCCTTTCCCCTCTCCCCTTCAGGACATACTCGAACTTGAAACTTAGATTCTTTATTGTAATTCTCTTTGCTCATTGGTCTTGGCCGGCTGAAAGCCAAGGCCATTTGATTCTGGACTTATAGTTGTGATTACTTGCTTTCCTGCTTAACTAGTAAGCCCTAATCCTTTGTCAGTTTATTTTCCATATTTTTCATAATATGTGTTTCTCTACCAGCATGTTTAAATTCCGAGTATGATTCTGCCCTTATGCTTCTATGACTTTTTCTAATCCTATAGTTAATACTATTAATTTAAGATTAGTTATTTTGAATAATATGAATGCTCTTAAAAGCTGGCTTAATGTTTAAACTTGTCCATGCATACTATCTGTTAATCCTGCACCTGTTCTGAACTTTGCATTCCTTAAGATACTATCAACATGCAATTAGTTAACTTATCCTAACTTTGCAGATATGTATTGTTACTTAATTCATGAGTCCTGTCAATTTGCTTGCTAACATGTCATGTGATAATCTGACTAGTTTGCCTAAATATTTTATGTGATTAAGCAACGATTATCCTAAATGTCAGCATGCTCACTTAGTATAATTAGGTCTCTTTGAAACTATGTACTTTACAAACCTTGCTTATTTTGCTGAATGCAATTCTGTGTTCTGAACTTTGTTTCTTCTGAATTCACCACTGTTTTAAAATCTGTCCCTACCTCCTTTTGCTGTTACACCAGAATGAATATGTGGTTCTGGTGTGAGCATTTCCCTGGGTCCCTGAAGCCCTTGGGAACTTTGACACACTGGAAACCTGGTTCTATATGTGCTACAGGTGAATTACCCATTCTTGGCTATGCTGTCCCTATGAAATGAGCCTTAAAGTTGATTGATTTGAAGTCCTGGTTTCCCAGGTTTACTTGGGCCTAATGAAGGCTCCCTATAGTTTATCTTATTACTATTATGTAATTTATACTCTGGTTTGTAATAAGTTTGTAATGAACAGATTCTGGGGTGTATAGTAAAATTGGGAAGTGCCTTTATTTTCTTGGGGCAATTCGGGTAGAAATCCTGCCAATAGGGTTTCATTTGTTCTTTTAATCTTGTTTTACATCATCTTTGTTAAAATCATATGAGTGCTGTACCATGCTTGCATATTAGAAATCCTGCCTATAGGATTAAATTGCATTATAAATCCTGCCTATAGGATTAAAATTGCATTAGAATTCTTGCCTATAGGTTGCATTAACTTGTCCAAAAAACATATGTTAGCAATCATGCCTATTGGACCTCAATGTTTGATTTAATCGTTTTTCTGGTAATATGTACAATTTCTACCCATATTACTGCTCAATAGAGACCATTCCTATAGGGTTAAATTAATACAATAATAGATACCATGCCTATAGGACTGAAACCAGTTTCCAACCTAGAAATCATGCCTATAGGACTTAAATCAGTACAGTAATTAGAAAGCATGCCTATAGGGTCAAAAGGAAATACAAAGCAATGAAACATGTCTATAAAGCTAAATTAGTTCTACGCCTAGAAGTCATATCCTTAGTATAATAACCATCACCCTCGTAGATATCATGCCTATAGGATTATACTAATTGGTTCTGAATACAATTTCCACTGTCAATCACTTAGACAACATGCCTATAGGTCCTAATAACAATTCTGGATTCGAAACTATGATTCCTTACAGCCTGAAGGGCACAGATATTTCTGAATAAAATCAGTAGGCAAACAATAGGTAGTGCACGCATAGGAAACGAACTTGAATTGACTAGAACGCTTAAGTAACAACTTAAAGATAGTAATCGGGTAGTAGGAGATGATAGTCCATGCGCTAAATACTATGAGTGGCACCCCGACTTGAGGGAGCCACAAAGTATTGCACGGGGTGATCCTATAGGCTAAAAAACATAGAATCCCCCAATTCCTGTTCTAAAATAAATCAAGTATTTTATTTGTCCAAATTGATTTCTTTTCCTTAGACTAATTCGCTTAATGTACGTTCGGACGGGACCCGCCGTTGTGGAACTCGAGGGGTGACTAACACCTTCCCCTCAAGTTAATTTGAGCCCTTACCCGATCTCTAGTGATGTAAACTGGTAATATGAGTTATCTGCTTTAGGTGACCTAACGCACCTTAATCCATTAGGTGGCGACTCTATCAATTAAAATTCCTTACCCTCTCAAAAGGAGTTATCCCAAAAATGTCGAAACCCGATTTTGCGAGAAAAAATGGGGCGTGACAACATGGCGACTCTGCTGGGGATCTTTTTAGGCTCTTACCATAACGAACCTGTTTGCTGAATTAGTCTTTAAACATGTCTTTGTTATTCCGTTAAACTTGCACACCCCTTCCTCTTCCCACTCTATGTGAATTTATTTGTCTATGTTCAATCATTTATGATTTCTCTTCCCTGTTTATTACTTTTTACTATGGAAACTGACTTGTCTCTTTGTTTTCTTTCTTAAATGCCTTTACAATTATTAAATACCGCATTTTATCATTTTTCATCGTGAAAATACTTGACAACGTGTTATTTTCTTTTTGCATAAATCACGCTCAACATCATATTCCACTAGTGTGTAACTATTACCATAGCATCACTTGATGAGTGTATGTGCTCTTCCTATATCACCCTTTTTGAATTTGGAAAGGCTTATTTGCGGTAAAACTAGTCGATCAGTGGTGCAGCCGACGGTTCCGTGCCTTTCCCCCTCAAGTTGTCCGCTTGAGGGTACCAGTCTAGACCTCTATAGAAAATTTACTCTTATAATAGCTGTACATGCATCATGGTCAACCTAGCCTGGGTTAATATGTTGTCCGCATAATAACCCTCTAAGTAAAGTCTTGTCCAAAGTCCATCAGGGTTTCCATAATCCCAACAGACGCAACCACGGTCCGTGCATTATTTGGAGAAATAAATGCCGATATGCTAATTGTTAATGTATAAATAGTCGAATCCGTAGGGGGAAAGGGTCTAACCTTGTTTATTTTGCAGAAATGAGGCACGAAGTCCCCAGGTCCGGCATGGTCCGAGATATACCACCATTATTTCTAGATAGGTGGGAGGACCTTCAGTCAAGTGACAAAAATCATGTGAAAAGGGTCCTCGGAAAATTACCTTCCTTATTAGACATCCAACCAAACAACATGTTGATTTAAGCTGCTACTATGTTTTGGGACGGAGAAAGGGCTGCATTCCATTTTGGCAACATAGAAATGACTCCTCTTTTGGAGGAAATAGGGGGATTCACTGGACTATGAGTAAACTGGTAATATGAGTTATCTGCTCTAGGTGCCCTAACGCACCTTAATCCGTTAGATGGAGACTCTTTCAATTCCAATTCCTTACCCTCTCAAAAGGAGTTGTCCCAAAAATGTTGAAACTCGATTTCGCGAGAAAAAAAGGGGCGCAAACACCAATAGGTAGTGCACGCATAGGAAATGAACTAGAACTGACTAGAACGCTTAAGTAACAACTTAAAGATAGTAATCGGGTAGTAGGAGATGATAATCCGTGCGCTAAATACTATGAGTGGCACCCCGACTTGAGGGAGCCACAAAGTATTGCACGGGGTGATCCTATAGGCTAAAAAACATAAAAACCCCCAATTCTTGTTCTAAAATAAATCAAGTATTTTATTTGTCCAAATTGATTTATTTTCCTTAGACTAATTCGCTTAATGTATGTTCGGCCGGGACCCGCCGTTGTGGACCTCGAGGGGTGACTAACACCTTCCCCTCGAGTTAATTTGATCCCTTACCCGATCTCTAGTGATGTAAACTGGTAATATGAGTTATTTGCTTTAGGTGCCCTAACGCACCTTAATCCGTTAGGTGGTGACTCTCTCAATTAAAATTCCTTACCCTCTCAAAAGGAGTTATCCCAAAAATGTCGTAACCCGATTTTGCGAGAATAAATAGGGCGCGATAATATGGAGACTCTGCTGGGGATATTTTTAGGCTCTTACCATAACGAACCTGTTTTGTGAATTAGTCTTTAAATATGTCTTTGTTATTCCGTTAATACTTGCACACCCCTTCCTCTTCCCACTCTATGTGAATTTCTTTGCCTATGTTCGATCATTTATGATTTCTCTTCCATGTTTATTACTTTTTACTATGGAAACTGACTTGTCTCTTTGTTTTCCTTCTTAAATGCCTTTACAATTATTAAATACCGCATTTTATCATTTTTCATCGTGCAAATACTTGACAACGTGTTATTTTCTTTTTGCATAAATCACGCTCAACATCATATTCCACTAGTGTGTAACTATTACCATAGCAACACTTGATGAGTGTAAAACTAGTCGATCAGTGGTGCAGTTGACGGTTCCGTGCCTTTCCCCCTCAAGTTGTCCACTTGAGGGTACCAGTCTAGAACTCTATAGAAACGTTACTCTTATAATAACTGTACATGCATCATGGTCAACCTAGCCTGGGTTAATATGCTGTCCGCATAATAAACCTTTAAGTAAGCCTTGTCCAAAGTCCATCGGGGTTTCCATAATCCCAACGGATGCAACCACGGTCCGTGCATTATTTGGAGAAATAAATGCCGATATGCTAATTTTTAATGTTTAAATAGTTGAATCCGTAGGGGGAAAGGTTTAACCTTGTTTATTTTGCAGAAAATGAGGGACGAAGTTTCCAGGTCCGGCATGGTCCGAGATATACCACCATTATTTCTAGATAGGTGGGAGGACCTTCAGTCAAGTGACAAAAATCATGTGAAAAGGGTCCTCGGAAACTTACCTTCCTTATTAGACATCCAACCAAACAACATGTTGATTTAAGCTGCTATGTTTTGGGACGGAGAAAGGGCTGCATTCCATTTTGGCAACATAGAAATGACTCCTCTTTTGGAGGAAATAGGGGGATTCACTGGACTATGAGTAAACTGGTAATATGAGTTATCTGCTCTAGGTGCCCTAACGCACCTTAATTCGTTAGATGGAGACTCTTTCAATTCCAACTCCTTACCCTCTCAAAAAGAGTTGACCCAAAAATGTTGAAACTCGATTTCGCGAGAAAAAAGGGGCGCGACACATGTCCAATTTCGTGGTAAAAATCCAAAAATCCCAAATTCTAGGATTTTTTTATCTCTTAAAATTCCACAATTTACATAAATATTCATGTTTTAATCCACGTATAAACCATGTATAACTTAAAAGGTGTAGAAATCACTTACCTAAAGCTTGATGATGAAAATGACACTCCCAAATCGCCCATGTCACGACCCAAAATCCTACACAGGTCGTGATGGCGCCCAACACCGGGATCAGGCAAGCCAACAATTGTTTACTAGTGAGATTGTCCTTATTTAACATACCAACCCCACATATTCCCAAAGTTTTAAGCTTAGATCATTTATATAAAAGCGGAAACATTAACCAACTTAAAAAAATACATCCACAATGATCATGATCCAATATATACAATCCCAAAATAAAGAGTCTACTATGTGCGTGCCAGGAATTAGTGTCACAAGTCAACAGGCGAACTAGTAGAATATACAAAAGATGATACAAACTGTACTGCTGTCTGAGAGAAGTAGACAGAAATAAAAAAAAAATAACACCATAGCACTGCTAAGAATCGCCAAGGGAGGCAACTCACCATGAAGTCGGGTCCAGAATATACGTCAAGCTCCGGTCGGGTAACCAGAAGCACCAGCCTTAGAACCTGTACAATTAAGTACATAAGTGTAGCATGAGTACATAAATATATATGTACCTACCGAGTATCCCGCCTAACATCTAAGAGGTCATGATGAGAGGTCGACATGACACTCACTAAGGTCCAACAATAATAATACAAAACAAGATATAAAAAAATGCAGTAGACATGTGAGACAGTAAGCAACAGATACCTATCAAATACACAAATCCAGGAAACTACTGAAAATAAGCAACAATGTATATTTTCCTTTTCCCCCCAAATATCTGTCAGGTCAATATCAATGGAAAAAATACCAAATAGCCAAGCACACACAAGGGTAAGACAACCGGCCAGAGTCATAAGGAAATATCTAGATACTGAATAGACGTAAAGCTTCCCCGCTCGCGAATCATACCTGCGACTCGGGTGCTGACACATTTATACACAATTACCATAGAGCTCCCCTCGATCGCGAATCATACCTGCGATTCGATTGCTGACACACTTATGTATAATTACCATAAATTTTCCCTCGATCGCGAATCATACCCGACATAGCATGATAGTCGCCTCGTACGGACTCTCATCACTTTGTACGCACGTAGCCCCCAAAACAATTACACACAACATATATGACACCTATGGGGATAATTCCCTCTTACAAGGTTACAAAGGAGACTCACCTCGTGTCGAATCTACCCCTCGGACCAAGGATGCGCCCGAACTCCGAACTCTACACCCGAGGACTTGCAACTAGCCAAATATGGTAAATGCATGCTCAAAGTGTGGAAATTATCCTATTTATTCGATAATTTAACATTCTTGAAGAATTCCCAAAATCCAACCCCGAGCCCGCATACTCGAATTCCAAAAACTTACGGAGGAATCGCTCACCCGAAGCCTAAGGATAGTTAATATACGATTTCTACTTGAATTTATAGAAATAAATGGGAAATTCACCAATTTCTCAAGAACCCTAAATTACTACCCAATTCTTGACTTTTCAATGATTTAGTAGTTAATTTAGCTAGAAGATCATGAATTAAACTACTGTTAAAGTAGAATTAACTTACCTTGACAATAGCTAGGTTGTGGTGTGCTCTCCCCAAGCTCACAAGACTCTAATGGTGGAGGAAAATGAATGAATGGGGTGAAATTCCCGAGTTTCAAAGAATATATACTGCCTGGCCTACAGGGATTCCGCACCTGCGGCTCGGGAACTGCACTTGCGGTCTCGAGCCTGCGAGCTGGGGCTCGCACCTGCGAAACTGGACGGGAAGGGCTGGGTTCGCACTTGTGGAGGGATGGCCGCACCAGCGGTTCCGCTCCTGCGGACTTTTGTCCACACTTGCGAGAAAAGGGGACCTCACCTGGGGTCGCACTTGCGATGATTAGGACCGCAGGAGCGGTCCCGCAGCTGCGACTGGGCAACTGCACCTGCGGTCACACCAGAACAGGTGCACCAACAACTATTTTAGTTGGTTTTTAGCCTCGTTGGGTGCTCGGGAGGCCCCTGGGCTCACCCGAGCCCTCGTCCAAATATACCAACAAGTCCCAAATCATAATACGGACTCGCCCGAGCCTTCGGAATACCCAAAATAACGCTA